>PVKV010020282.1:21807-40227 GCA_004027835.1 Alouatta palliata
GTTCTGATTACATAAGTGTCCTTATTTTGGAAAAGTTGATCAAACTATACACTTACGACTTGTCTACTTTTCTATATATATGTTCTACTTCAATTAAAGTTTACTTAAAAACACTCAAAGAAACATAAAGATGGTAACCACCATTCTAAGAATTTACAAAACTTGTAATCTGTAATGACAACTGGCATGCATCATAACAATGCTGGAAAGGTGAGCTCCGAAATTGGGGCTTAGCCTGGGAGGGTTCTTAGCTTTGCCAAGGAAAGAATTTAAGAGCAAGCTAGTGGTGTTAGACAGCACTTTTAGTGAAACAGCAGTAGAGGTATTGCTTCTTGTGGAGGAGGGCTGCCCCATAGGCAGCATGCCCAGAGTAGCAGCTCAGAGGTAGTTCTGCAGTCATATCCATTTTTAATTACATGTAAATCAAGGGACAGAGTATGCAGAAGTTTTTAGAAAAAGGAGAGTAACTTCCAGGTCATCAGGTCATTGTCTTGGAAAGGGTCAGTGACTTCTGAGTGTTGGCATGACAATGATTAAATGACATGGCACAATAGTAGGCATGTCTCACGGAAAGGTGCTTTCACCTCTTCCCTGCCTTCTACCTCTATAATTTCTCATACATTTGCAAACCAGCCTTCCCAAAATCTTTAATAATTAATAGTGTATTTCCAGACAGAAGAAATATAATCTTACCCATTTGAGAAGGTGAAAGTCTGGCCCATACAAACATATACACATATACATGTATATATCATGTAAAAATAGACACACATCATTATCACATTTTGCTAACTCAAGTAAATTTTTATCCAATTCTTTAACATATACACCCACCACAAAAATGACCACCTAAACCAAAAGTCAGCATAGTATAGTAGTTTAAAGATGGGAACTCTGGAGCCAGATTGCCCAGGTTCAAATCCCAGTACCACCACTTACAAAGATTATCATTGTACAAGTTACTTCTCCACTCTGGGTCTTGTTACTTCACGTGTATATTAAGACTAATACTAGTTCTTACCTCACTAAGCATTAACTATTCTATCACCATTTACTGTATATCCAATCTCAGCTACAATGGGTTTGTCCAATATATCAAATGGAAACATCTACTAACCAGTTCCACATTATCAAAATGGTTGCTTGTGCTCACAATGATGAATGTAAGAAATTACAAGCACCTAAAATAATTCCCGAGTTAAGAATGGAATTCTGTTCAGCAGAACATTAATGTTCCATGAATTTTATTGGGTGCAGACCGTGCATATTCAGATCTGTACAGGGCACATATGGAAATTCAATTAACTGGACTCTAATTCAACAGAACCCCAACTGCCAACCATGTTGGCTACTTGAGAGTTAATGGCAGAGAGAGAAAGCTAGAGTCTCCTCATTAACCAATATTGTGTTAATATATGCATCATTAGAGTCACAACACGGATTACTTAAGATGTTTACATTAAGGAACAAAGGAAGTTCTAGGTTCCTTGTGAAAGTATTAGAAATATGTCATGTCATTCCCATGACCACAGCCACCATATGATCACATGCTAACCACGTCAATTCTCAGGTCTTAACTAAATGAACTCTTTTCACCGCAAGATTTGCCTTTCAAAAATATTCCACACATACAACTTCTCTTGTAAAACAATTATCTATTGCCTCCAACTTTTTACACTTCTCTTGCAATGCTTCCTAAGTTTTTTAAATTACTGACTTCTGTTTTAAGCTACTCATCATACTACCCATTACAGTTTTTAATAATGAGAGTGAGATATGGCTCATTAGTGTAGTTAACACCTGCTATGTTTTAGAAGTGTTAACTACCCTGTCTCTTCTCATTATCTTGAACTAGTAAATTATTAAATCCTAGAAAATGGCCAAATTTTCCCGGATTAAGCTGAACCATTTGAATTCAGATGTTTTGCGTATCTGTAACCATGGGCCAAGCATAACCTCAGGCTATGCTTAGTGAGCTTGGAAAGTAACCATCTTTTCCCAATTCTTGGACTATTTTTATATATTTTATAGGCAAGCAAAATCTCCTCAAGTGGAGCAATTTACAATGACTTTACAGTTGTACATGGCTCCATTTGATAGTTATTTTAATAATCATAGTTTAAGAATACAAGTTGTTGAGATAGTCTTGTGAATTACTTTCTGTCTGTATTCACTGGTACATTGGTAAGTCAGTGTTGCAGTAAGCAAATAATCTAGACTATAAGACAGAAACTAACAGATTTAAGTGACATGACAAGGAAACTATTGTTATCAATACTATTTTACAAATTAGAAAACTGAGGCATTGAGGTTCTTAATGACAGACACAGATGCAGAGAATTGCAGGCAAGATTTGAGTCAAGGCAATCTGACCCTACAGCTCACACTCTTAGCCAATTTGCTTTACTGGGCAAAGAAACAGAAAATAATTGCAAATTATGATAAGGGATATTTTTTAAAATAGGATAAAACAGGGTTAAGATGTAACAGTTACTACTACTATTGTTGTCTCTTGGACCACTGGCTGGGGAATCCGCTCTAGAAGGGGTATTTCAAGGAAGGCATTTGTGTCCTGCAAGATGGGATGCATGCCGCTGTGGGGAAAGCAAGTACATTCCAAGTAGAGAGGCAGAGCGTGCAAAGGTCCTGAGACCAGTGTGATTGTGGCACAAAAGGCATCAGGTGGCACAAGATCTGGCTGAAGAGCTAGGTCAAGGCCAGGTCATGTGTGTGGCCTTAAAGACTTTGCTGTGGAGAGCATCTCACACATAACCTCAAATGTCTCAGGCATGGTGCCTGACACATAGTAGGTACTCAGTAAAAGATCAGTGAATCTTTAAGCTGAACTACAGTTAAGCTTGTTTAAAGACTGAGTCATTGTTGGTAAGGGGTGGGGATTAGACAGGAGGGCCAGATCTATAAAAAACCAGACAGCCAATTGGCTTTGATTAGCCCACACATCTGCAAGGAGCCATCTCATGTGAACCAGGATCAACACTGACAGCCAGTCGCATACTCAACATCTGGTTTACTTTCAGCTTAAAACGGGAACTTTCCATTGCCTCTGGTCACTCAAATCCTCTAGTCCCCAAAGGAACTCAACTAACCAGGCATGCTAATTGGATCAAGTCAGAAACCAAGGTTTCAATTAGACCAGGACACTCCCCTTCATGAAAGCCTGAAACAGGCATTCCCATGAGGTGAATTTAGTCTTAGGTCAGGCACCCAGGGGAAAAAAAATATCCTTAATTTGACAAATCCAGTCCAAGGTCCGGTTGGAGTTTCATTCAGACACATGCCTGGATTGCTATAGTGAACACTCCCTGGCTTAATGGACATACTTCATGCCTGCACCCCTCCCAGGCAGTACAGAAACAAAACAGTGCTGTCCTCACCTGGCTCTCCCTGACCTTCAGATATTTCTCTGCTGACAGTAATGACAAGGCAGCCTTTGACCAGGCCACACTACACATCCTTGACCTAGAACATGCACAGCACTCTGGTATGCTGAAACCCTGTGCTCCTGAAACCTTCAGTCATGGTCTTGTGACTCTCTTTTGGGTCCTTTTTGCCCCTTGGGCTCCCTCAAAATTCCTGGAACATTCCAGATCTGGGTAAACAAGGGGTTTAGGTCCCCCGAGTTGGGCATAACACAACCACTACACAGAAGGCCCCTGATTCTTTCCAATGACACCCGCCCTCATCACCTGTCGATGGCAATTTTGGGGTTCCCCAAATGGCTCTGTGAGAGGCACTCAACCCGTTCTTGTGGTGTGCTATTCTTTCCTGGTTACTGGAATAGAGGGAGTGGGGAGTTTAAAGGCCATTGTCTTGATTTATGAGACTTGTCTCTGAGTCTGATCGTTAACTGCTGTAGTACTTAAATAGTAAAACTAAGCTTAAATAAACGATCACGGAGCACGTGAAAGGTCTTCCACACACCCTCCCCTGTTGCTCCCAGAAGGGCTGTTGAAAGCTTAAAGAGAGCCCAGGACCGCTCAAGGTGCTGGGTGGGAAGGTCTGCAGGATGACAGCAGGCCAGCTCCCTAGGGCAGAACACATCCCTGGCATGGGTCGTTGTGAACCAAAACAGACCTTGAACATGGCCTAGCTTCGGGAAAGTAGGTTCAGAACGTCTTCTGTGCCATCAATCTATTTAAAGGTCTTCTGGTGCCACCATACTGTTTTTCATTTTTGTCTCAGCAACTTGGTTGCTCCTAGATTCTCCTTCAGCTCCAGCCTTTCTCCATTGCCTGATACTTCACTTACAGGACTGAGCTGTTAAAAGATCTGTGGAGCAATATCTATATGCTGTTTTAAAAGCAGTTTGGGTAGGAAAAATCCTTTCTTGAGCCTTTGCTGTTCTCAGGAATTAGGTAAATTGGGCTCGGAAACAGAATACAGCACCACAAAGGATTGTTTAGAACATCTTTTAAAATGCAGTTCTGACAGACAGAATTTATTGCTTTGGGTAAGCAGGCACAGTCTTGTTGACTCTGCTGCAATCTTACCGTCTATCAAGAAAGGGCAAGGAAAACACCGTGGACCTGGCAGTCTTTTTTATTGATTTCCATAATTGATGTCAGAATTGCATTCATCGCTGAGTATGTTAACTCTTTTTAAAAAGCGGCTCCTTGGTTTCTTTGTGTTATGAGAATGTTGCCCTCTTTATTGCGATGAAGGAACATTCCTGGCTCCTGAAAAATCCTTAATGACTTAATAACATTAAAAACACACCCTACTGAGTCTTTAATTATATCAAGCTACTGTAGTAGTGAAATTAGCTAAATTGCAACTCTTGCAGGAGTGACCCAGGCGACAAGAGGGGTGAGCTGCAAACATCTGGCCAGCTTTCCCAGCAACTTATGATAGATAGAGGTTTATTAAAAAAAACACAGCTGAATGGAAAGGGGGTCCTGCCTTTTATATTTATTTTGTATCCTGGATGTACAACAACACGTGATCTCAGCATGATTACATAAGGATTTATTATGTTTCTTGGTAAACCTCAGATTTGCACATGAAATTCATTTGGCCTCCTTTAAGGATTCACCTACATAGGGCTTTAACCTGCCAATAAGCCCCATGCTGGTGCAATTAGTAACCAATTTTAAGGCTCCTTTCTAAAAGAAAAAATGTGAGAAGACAATTTCTAATTCAGGTTTCCCTCCCTGGTGTGTTTCGATAAACAACAGCAGTACAAAAATAGAAACATGAAGTCATTACAAATATATTTAAAAGAAAAAAATTATGTTGAGCTCATGAATATGAAAATATAATAACTAGGCATGTGGAGCTCATGAATATGAAAATACAATAAATAGGCAGAGGAGAGTTTTAACATGAAATAAGATCAAGCATAGTAAGGTGTAGCATATACTGCTTGGAATATAATACATCTAACAAACATGGAATATATGAATCGAAGAAGTTATAAAGCACAGGCTTTTGGGATTTAAAAGAAAATCAAAGATTATAAATATAGTAATATTTGGGAGATTTGGGAGTTTATTTTTCCTCTAAATCCTGTCAGTGAGAAAGCAGTTCTCATTTACTTAAATGCACTCAAACTAATCACTCATGCAATGTCATGTTATTTACAATATGTCAATGATACTTGAATAAACACATCTACAATCGCTAAATTCACATGTCAAACGAAAAGAATGGACTGGGAAAGTTGATGTCTATCACAGGAAACTTCAAGCATTCAATGAAGCTCAGACATTTCAAGGATCTTGGGATGACTGCAGTTAAATGTCTTTATGTGGCTGCCCCTAAATCCAGACAGGAGAAGCAAGTACAAACTGGATGAGTTCATTGCTTCCACATAAGGCGTAGTCCAAACAATTCTACCTATGCCAGCACTTCGGCAGAACATTAAATCTTTGTATGCAAAACAAAGAGAGCCATTAAAGTAATTCATTATATAGATAATTATACAGATTATATAATTTTTTTAAATCCCATTTGCCCCAATTATTGGCTCAAATGAGAAAATTTAGGTGGGATTGCTAGGGAAATTATTTCAATATTTCATTCCCTTTGTACACTGAAGACCGTTTGCAAGGGCTTGAAGAGCTGAGAACACACAGACCCCAGGAATGCCCATGCGTCTCTTATCTTGAATTTATTTTCTTAAGTGCTCTAACAAGAGTAGCAAGTGTGAACATCTGTCTCAACATGTAGTTGCAGACTTTATTTTCACCAGGAAACGTTTGCCTTCCAAATACTAATGGGTTGAACAGGTTTTTATTTATTTTCTGTCGGCCCATCACATTGCACCACAAGGACACAGAACGTTTTCTGAGCTTGGGGACATGAAGGAGCAAGTTCGCTTATTTTGATTATATGACTGTGAGTGATGCAGTGCAGGACAGCCCCAGGCAATGGAGCCTGAGGTAGGAGCCGGCTGTCCATACTAAGGCAGGGCTCCACTCAGCCACTCAACAACAGGAGGCAGCCACTCACCTGCTCCATCAGGATGATGACATTGCACAGGACAACCGGGGAGAATGACCTCGTGTGCATTTTCTCTGCAGGAAGCTCAGCAGCATCGTGACCTGGATTGGTGGTAAATTTTGCTAGGTCCACAGTAAAGGCTGAAATCATAACTTTATGGAACAATTCCAGTGGTTTTGTTGTTTCTATACAGAATTGAAATACTATCGATGAACAGACACTTCTGCCCATTCATTCAGTCATTCAAACATTTATCAGGGCTGACCACGCACCAGAAAACATGGTAGGTGCTGAAGTCAGCAATGCTCAGACTTTAGCATGAAGAATCACCTGGAAGATTTGTAAAAAGGGCAGATTTTCCAGGCTCAGAAATCAGTCAGCTGGGTGAGGCTCCAGGTGGTTCTCATACAGGTGGTCGCTAGACCACACGTTGATATATGTGAGGCTTCAGAGATAAAAGATGAATTTATTGTATTTGTTTATGTCTGCCTTCCTTCTCTAGACTGTAAGATCCTCTAGACCAAGGGTTGGCAAATATTTTCTATAAGGAGCCAGATAGTAAACATATTAGGCTGTGTCAGCCAAGAGACCACATACTCTGCTACTGCAGCGTGGAAGCAACCACACACGGTACTCAAAGGAATGAGGATGGCAGTGTCCGCGGCCAGCATAAGACACAGTAGACTGGATCTGGCAGAGGGTCATAAATTGCCAACCCCTGCTATAGATCAGGGACCTGATCACATTTGTCTCGGTACCTCACACCTAGCACAGCACTTGGCAGATGGCCCCTGACTGAGAAATATAGACCGAGTGAGTGAGTGAGCATAGTTGTTACTCAGGAATATGAATTCGGGTTGGAAAGACAGTTGACAAAATACTAAATCACCACAATGGGAGAGGAGCTATAGGGAGTTGTGGACCCTGTGCCCTAGGAACACTGAGGCAGAAGGAATGTCAGAGGTAAAGGCGTCAGAGCAAATAAAAATGCAGGACTCCCAGTTAATTCTGAATTTTGGATAAACAATGAATAACTTATTTGGGACATATACTAAAGAAAGCGTCAGTTGTTTATCTGAAACTGGAATTTAACTGGGCATCCGTATGTATTCTCTGTCAAGTTCACAGAGGACTGATAATTGAGCTGAACAAGAAGAGGGCATGTACCTGGTGGAAGAGGAGGGCAAAATGTTTAAAGGAAACCATGCAATGTGCCACAACACAAAATCCAAAGACCAGGTGTGGCTGCAGAGGGTGGAATGGATAGACATCAGGCTGGATAATGGGCCAAGGTCCAGTGTTAGAGGCTTTGCCCAGGACAAAGGGTCCGACCCAATCCTATAGACAACAAGGAAAGAAACAAGGTTTTTAAGTAGATTTTCAGTGGTTCCTGTTTAGAAGCACTGTGTTCTTTCTTAAAGGTTTTGCTAATGAATTAAATGTTGTCCTCATTTTGACCTAGTCTCTTCTAGGCCATAGGAGTTGAGTTTTCCTTATTCTGAATTTTCTGATTAAAACACATGCTCTCACACTCACACATATGCACACTCACATGCATACACACACATATGCTCACGCACACATTTACACGCCCTAATTCATACACACATGCACACAGTGGCCATATAGTACCTTTAACCAAGAAAAAAAAAATGTTCCATCTGGAAGACCATGTACACCAGTCAGTAATAAGAGTCGGGTCCAGGAAGCAGGCTGCAAGCCCCCCTGAGCATCCTGCTCTGTCTTCACTGCTTGTTGGACGCTGACCTGAAGACCACACCATAGAAGAAGAGGTGAGAGACCAGCCCAGGGATGTCAACCTGTTTCTGTGTCTTTGTTTTATGGCATCTGCCCTACCTGAAGCCTGCCCCAACCTACTTCCTCATTGTTCAGTAACAAGTCTAGAGGAGATATAAAGTCAACCATTGACTGCCTTCAGTCAATGGAGTCTGAGACTGGTGACGGCTGTTGGTCCATCCACTGTCACATGAATGATCCTCTTTTCTGGCAAGGAGTGGGGGATGAACTTGATAGAAAAGAGAATTGGGACAGACGGAGCAGTCTGAGAAACCACTGATGAAGGCTGGCTTTGTGGGACATTTCTGGAGTAAAATCAATAGGATTTAGTGACTAACTAGATGGTAATGGGAGAGTAGAGAAGTAAAGAGAAGCATTCTACCCAATTATGATGTTTTTAGATTAGGAGATTTACTGATACCACGGGCCAAGCTAGAAAAATACAAAAGGCAGTTCCAGTTTGGGGTGAGAGAGAAATGGTAAGTTGGTTTTGGAAACATTTTTTCGGTAGGACTTTGCAATTAGAAGATAGTAAGTAGCTGAAAATGTTTTCCTGAAACTTGCAAGACAGATGGAGGGGGAACCATCACCCTCACTGTAGTCCCAAAAGTCATGTAAGTGGATAAGACCTCATTCTGTGGACAGACCATACAAGATAAAGGGGCCAGGAGAAGAGCCCCAACATTTATGGGGTAGTCAGAGGAGGAGGAGAGCAAAAGAGATTGAGAGACAAGAAAGGGTGATTGAAAAAAAAAAAAAAAAACCGGTGACAACGTTGTCCTGGAACTTAACCAAGGAGGAAGTACGGAGGTGAAGAGAAAGAGAAACAAGAAGACTGAACAAGGGCACTGACTTTGGTCCAGCAGCCACTGGTGACTGTCTGAGGCTAGCATCTGTATGGTGGTAGAGACCAAAGACATTGAGCTGCCTATTCTCAGCCCTGTCCTGTTCAACATTTGATTAATGCTACAAATGAGGACATTGCTTCATTTATTCAACAAATGTTTATTGAGCACATATTCTGTGCCAGGCACGACCTGGAAAAACAACTTAGCAAATCAATGGAAGAGATAAAACTGGAAGGATCAAGATTAATTCTGAGGGGGAGGGAGCTAAACCCATCAGAATTTTTGAGAAATAGTGCTTGGGACCAACTTCGAATATTGTCAAGCCAAAGTGATTGTTTTTGTGGCCCAATGAATTAGCAAATGATAGTAAGTGCTAACTCCAAGTACTTCCAGGAAACTGCCGGTCTGAATTAGAAGAAAGTCTGAATAAGTAATTATTTTTAACGACAAGTGGTTTAATAACTCTCAAGTACTAAAATAATTCATACTTTGCTAACATCACGGCCACATAGAGCTCCTTCAGTAAATGCTTTATGGAAAATGTAATCTGATTTGTGACTAATATATCAATTGGCTAGCTATAAATTTTGTTTCTATACTGCAGAAGCATTTGCTTTCTTTAGTAGATTGAGCAATCTCTTTGCAGTATTATTTATAGTATTAATTTGTTTTTAAGTCAAGTATCCAGAAAAAAGCAAGAGCTGTAGAGTCAGACTGACACAGGTTCAAATCCTAGCCTATCTGCTCACCAGGGATGTGACTCAGGGAGGATTGCTCAATTTCTGAGTCTCCCTTTCTTACACGATAAAATGGGTATAATCCTATCTGTCTCAAAAGATTACTGAAGATAAATAATACAGCAATGGGTGCCTAGCCCAGGCTGAATGTTTTCCTTATGATAAATATAAGCTATTATTAGTCTCAGATGCTAAGACAAGCATTCTCATTCTAGTCCCTGGGGGCTGGGGAGGTTTTCCTGAAGTTCCAAAGACGGTATTCAGGATAATGGTCTGAGACAATAAAAGAAAAATGAGAGGGACCAGGAGAGACATTCCATTGCCATAAAACCTGACAGGGGTACCAGCTAAGGAAAACCTGCATGAGTTACCAGAGACCTGGCTGGATCCCCCTGTCTCCCTCTCTCCCACCTGGGAAGACACCTGGAGCATGGATGGGTCATAGAAAGCACAGGTGTAAGATGTCTTGCCAGCTGTCACAGTCAAGATCACAGGCTGGCCTCTCCGCAGGGATGTGCCGAGTACTGCCATAAGAGGTTAGGTCAACCCTGCTTCCTTTTGCAGCCAAAGCTCTTCTCCCAGATGGACCCAAGGAAGCCATACTGCCCACATCCCATGGAGGATGCTGCTCCCTTTGAAGGAGCTGGGGAGGCTTCCAGCAGCCAAGCCCCCCAAGACCAATGAGATAGCCTTGGCTCCAGTTTCAAAATCACAGCAGCAAGAGAGCAGACATCCAGGGGCATCACAGGACTGAATATGTCTCATCAAAGACATAGTGTACCCTTTCCTGGTTAAGAAAAATGGGAATATTCGGTGGGGAGGGACGGGGAATAAACAGTATGCTTTCTGTTGTTGTTTCAAATGGAGGATCTTTGGAGCATTTTAGCATCAATTTTTTAAGTGCTTATTTTCCTAACCATCATGACATATGGATTGGGCATCTAGTAAGTGCAAGGTATGGTGCTAGGCTCCATGGAAAAAGAGAGAGAAAGGGAAAGGGCATGGCCTGTACTCGAGAGACTTCTCATCTAGTTAGGAGATGAAAGAAACACATGAAAAAAGTTTAACAAAAACCCAAAAATAGTGAGTGGATAGACATGGTATAGGCATTCCAGGTATTTGTTTGTTTGTTTGTTTTTACCAATCCAACACCTATCTTCATTTTCTCAGGTAGGCTAGAAAATGAAGTGGTCCTTACTCCATCACTAACCAGTGCCTTCAAGGTACTGGGTCACCTTAGCCCTGACATTTCCTAGTTAGTTCTAGATGTTTTGGAGAAGAGGAAACAAATCCAGTTGTCACACTCTGAAGGCTCTCACATTTGGAGGAGTCCATGCGGGAGTTCAGAGAGTAACTCATAAGCTGGAAACACAATCTAAAATTATCATTGCTTTGATTTGCTTTTAGTCACAATACTTTTTTTTTTTTTAAACCAATGATAAAAGAGAATATGTGTTTCTACTGCCTGAAGGAAGCATGGATTTTAAAAGTCAGAGGAATTACTGCACTCAGGAACTCTTTGAGGCAGAAAGAAAGGCATTATTGTGGCTGCAGGAGGAGCTGGACATTTAGTACACAGAGTGAATGAATGAATCAACCATTAAAGGAGTAATCGAATGCTGTGCTCAGAGCTCTGATGTCCTGTGTGCTCAGGTATCCAGGCAGAGAGAAAGGGGCACCTGTGAGATGGGATTCTATGGCTGAGTTTGCCTCTGACAGTGCACAGGTAAGAAGATGGAGAGGAGGTGTCACCTCTGACAAGCCAGTCACAGCTTGCTTCACAGACTGCCCAAAAATCAGGTAGCAAAACAGTCCATTCCTCAGCAGCAGATGATGTCTCAGAGCTGTGCCATGGAGCCCATGTCTTGACAAATGACAGCAAAGGCAGAAGAATGGGCTGTGGGAAGCAGCAAGGAACCAGACCCTCCCCTACATCCTCTAGGGACAAGGAGATCACCAGGGGCAGCAACTGTCCCAGGCAGAGACAAGTCCAGGGCGTGAGGAGCACAACACAGGACCTAACAGAGAGGAATTCCGCCCCTTGAAGATCCTGAGTCTGGGAACCTAACGCTCCTCAATTTTGCAATAAAATAATTTAAAACAAACTTTTCTTCCACTTAGAGTTGGGCCCTGAGCAAAAACAACATAGAAAGCCATCAACACCAAGGTCTAAACACCACTTGAGAAAGAGTTCTGCTCAGTACAAGTATTCCCATGTCCTAGAGAGTTCCCAGACATCATTGTCTCTGCCCAGGAAGGCATCCCCCACACTCCTTCACAAGGTCTCTGCTTGGAAATTCCTGAGCTCCGAGAAGGCCACTAGTTGGTGGCTGAACAACGCGAACTATGACAGCTCTTCTAGTACCACCCCCAACCTCCCACCGCCCCAGGGTGTGCCATTTCAAGTGGCTGAAGGAGAAGGAACAAACAAGTAGAAGAGCTGCTAGAAATAGCATTGGAAAAGCTGCCAGGCCATGAGGTGGTGCACTTAGGTCAGGCAAGCAAAGGAGCATGTGAATCACATAGGAGCAGAGAGCTGCGGCATGCATCTTGCAGGACAGACAGGGCCTGCTGACGCTGCAGTTAGGAAGAGTGAATGAGAAGTAGCCCGGGAAGTTTGTTAAAAATGGAGATTCACAGCCTCACCATGGCAGGGTTTTGCTTATGCACAGCTGGTGTGGGACCCACAGTATGTATATACCGAGGTGCTATGGGCTGCTTCTTAGAAGGTCAGTTCTCTGCCTGGAATGGGAAGGAGTGGGATGGGGAGAGACAGGCAGTCAACTGCACTTTATGCTGTGTGGACATACACCTTAGGCAGGTTGTCATGAGGACCTGGAAAGAAGTCAGCTAAAGGGCCAGGCGCAGTGGCTCACACCTGTAATTCCAGCACTTTGGGAGGCTGAGGCGGGTGGATCATAAGGTCAGGAGTTTAAGCCCAGCCTGGCCAAGATGGTGAAACCCCATCTCTACTGAAAATATAAAAATTAGCCGAGTGTGATGGCGCATGCCTGTAGTCCCAGCTACTCAGGAGGCTGGGGCAGAGAATTGCCTGAACCCAGGAGGCGGAGGAGATTGCACCACACACTCCAGCCTGGGCGACAGAACGACACTCCGTCTCAAAAGGAAAAAAAAAGAAGTCATCTAAAAAACCCTCTTAACTTCTATCCTTCCACGGGACAAAACCAAAATGACATGCCGTCCCCAAAATATTGTCCCCTCTGTTGTTGACTAAAGAATACAACCCACACTGAGGTGATAAACTGCGGACATAAACTCATCCAACAATTTTTTTGTCTTTTTTAAAGTAGCTATATCTTTTATGTTCCCTAATCCTTACAAGGAATTTAAAAATCAAGTAATTAAAAATTAAAATACTCCATGAAACATGGATTAAATCACAACCAATTAACCAGAACCCTCAATCCACTGGAATTTTTGCAACCTCTGTTGTTTAAATAAACATTAATGATTTAAAAAAAAAAAAAAAACTCTCATCTGGTGGGCTTATGGCTTTGACGTGTACTTAGCCAAAAGGGCAGCCATATTTCTTTAGGTTTCCTTCCCATTAACCACAAGGGAACAAGCCCAGAGTTGAATTCAGATAAACCTGAATTCAATTTCCAGTCTGATCATCACTGGTTACAAGAACTCACCTTAACAACTGAATCCCACTAAAACACGGTATTTCTCATTTGTGGAAATACAACAGGACTTGCTCCCTGGAATTCTTTTGACTCTTACAATCAAGTTGCATTTTCAGTTGGGGTGGGAGAGTTAGGTTGTAAAGTTAACATATGTAGTCATGTTTTCCTTGAAAATGCTCTAAATGGCCAACCACTGTCCAACAGAAACATAATGAGAGCCACATATGGAATTTTAAGTTTTCTGCTTGATGCATTAGAAACATAAAAAGAAACAGGTGAAATTAATCTTCATAATATATCTTATGTAAACCCAGTATATCCAAATTATTATTTCAACATGTAATCAACATAAAAATTACTGAGGTATTTTACCTTTTTTTTGTCTGAAGTCTTCAAAACCCAGTGTGTATTTTACACTGCACATGTTAACTAGCCACATTTTGAGGGTCCAGTAGCCACCTGGGGCTGCTGGATGCTGCGGCTCCAACCATTCTTGTGTCTAGGGGAGACACAGGCCAGGTCTCCATAAAGGCAACCTAGCTAGATTCCCTCGAGAATTGAAGCAGGCCTGCATTTCTTCTGTTGAGCACCACAGTGAGGCAGATGGTTCACATTTAAGGCCCAAGAAGGAAAATTATCTTCAAGTATCAGAGTCATTCATCGAACAAAATGCGGCCACTTTCTGGAGGCACCACTGAACACGCTGGGGAAGGGCAGAGCCTCCTCAGCCACTCCATACACGCTGTACATCCCTGAAATTTAATTGTGAGTTTGCCCAGCATGTGCCTATGAAATCATAGCTTAAATGTATATGTAATATGCCTTCATTTTGCGTGTGGATGAAATTTCAGTTCAGATGACATTCCTACTGTATGGCAGAATCTGGAAACTACAGAAGTGTCTGCCCAAGTTCAAATCTTCACACAGTTACTTAGCAGTTCTGTAACATCTGATGGATGATTTGATTTCTTAAGCCTCGGTTTCCTCATATGCAAAACGAAGATGATGATAACAGTTCTCCATTGATAGGGTTGTTTTCTAAAATTAAATAAGATAATTGTAACAAAGCATAGGGCAGAAAACATGCTTGATTCACCTTTCTATTCTTCACAGAATTAGGATGAGTATGCAATAGATATTGCCAATTATGACAGGATTAGCAGGGTTGGCCCAATTCACTAAGGGGATGAAGAAAAACTTCAGGTCCCAAAACTTCTTGCCCCACTCACCACCAGTTTCTAACACAACTCAGTGGACAATCATCCTTTTAGCCTTTATCATTCCCTCTAGGGGATTTTAAAAGCAGAAGAGGAACAATAGCTGGATCCATGAGCATGTTAGTATCAATGTCATTTATTCACTTCGTTCTTGTCTGGAATTACCCCAGGAATCAATGATGCTCATTTGGCAGAGTGGGGCTCAGAAGCAGGGGAATGACCAGCCTGGGTTACTCTCTGATTCATGGATCACAGTTGACCCCCCGAAAGCATGGACATATTGACTCTAGAAAATTGATGAGTCATTCCATTTCCCCACAGACACAGCTAAGGAAAACCAAACTACTCACACATCAGCAAGGTTCCAAACAGACTAGAGGTTATGATGACTTTGGACAACTTTCTAATCTGTTTGTCAAAGTGTTTTCCTTCCAAGAAAGGTGGAAGCTTAAAGAAGAATTCCTCACCAAAAACATATTTTTTAACAACCAAGAAGAAAGAACCTGGGGCAAACACATTTTATGAAACATTAGATAAATAAAGGAAGAAAATAAATCCAGGCCTGTAGAATCTTGCCAGCAGCGTGCTTAGCAGTGGGAGAAAAAGCTAAAGTCATGAGATACCAGCTGCGTGCATTCGTGCGTGTGCGAGTGTGTGTGTATGTGTGTGGTTTCCATCGGCTCTCCACCTCTCCTGCAGGTAAGGAGCTTGCTTCGTGTGTCTTATTATTCCAATGGGCTATTTAAGAGTGATGCCAAGAAATGAGGTGCCAAATAAAGAGAACATTTTGTTGGAAGAAAGATACTTTCTGCTCTCTGCCCCTCTGGGAACAGCAGAGCAGGAAACATCGTTACCTGTTGTTAAGGAGTAAACGCTTTCAGGGCAGTGTCTGACCTCAGCACTGTTTATTGTGAGAGGCTGTCCACTGCCCTGTAGTGTGTTCAGCAGTATCCCTGGTTTTCACCACCAAATGCTAGTAGCATCCCCCCACCTTCAGATGTGACACCAAAAATATCTCCAGATATTGTCCAGTGTCCCGAGTGGGGCAAAGTTGTCCCCGGTGAGAACTGGTGGTCTAGGGGCATGATGGGGCAGCCTGGCATTTTGCCCTCCAGCTAGACTGAAATAGTCAAGAAGAATCCTCTGCTTTCTGAACCAGATGGGAAAAATCTCTTAACCAAACCCTGCCTCTCCCCTATATCGTCTTTTTTCAGCTCCAACACAAGGACAGTTCAATTTAGGAAGGCAACGAAGAATACAAAACACAGCCTGGTGATGGGGTTTCTAAGCCAGATTTGGCCTTCCTGGCTTCAAAGATCATGAAACCTCTCATTTGTACTCCACAAAGCAGCAATTTCTTGCAAGGATATGCTCCTTTGACTCTCTTTTAAAAGTCAAGTACAGCTTGGTAACCACAGAGTACAGAAAATATAGGCTTTCTGCAAGAAGCAATTATTATTCAAAACCCAAAGACTTAAAAAAAAATGAGCATGTCAAGTCGTGTCAGTTACAACATGTAAGACAACTGGATTTCTTCACTTATAAGCAATGAAATGGTCTGAGTTTGTTTTTTCTTTCTGACTTTGATTATTTCTTAGAGATATAACCCAAGCTGTCTGACACCAGGTTACTGACCTTTTAATTTAAAAACAAGAAGTTCCAGGTTTAGTATTTAGGCTTTCGCTTTAAATGTTCACCAATCATTACATCCATAATTAGACCTTGTGCTGGAATGTACCAAAACCTGCCTCGTGGATCACTTACAAGGTCTGTTGAAGCCACGAAAAAACTGAATACTTCAGCAATGGTTAGATTTTTCTGGCCTGGCACAGGAAAACTCAGTTCATGGAATATAAATCAGCAATCTACACTCTAATTTCCACCCTTCACATGTAGCATGATTATACAACAGGGCCATACGAGCATCAAGTCAAAAACCAAGGTTGGTTTGCCAGAAGGAAAGCAAACCTTCAATTCTGTGGTTAATGCCACCTAGGGATATGATTACACAAGCTAATATCATCTTTCTACTAAAGAAGAGGAAAAGAGACTCTCATGGCCAATATTCATTTGAATTAACCATCTTAGGTTTAATATCAAGACTGCAATCAAATTCCTAAGATATTCTTATTGAAAAGATTAAAAGTAAAAAATTAATCATCTGATACTAACACTAACATGCTTATGGTATACCTTCTCCAGCTTATTAAATGTCCATTTCAGAAGTGTTCTCAAGACACTGCCTCCCACATAATTAAAAGGAGTTTGCTTAAAATAAACTGATTATATTATAACGCTCACATACACAGCAGAATCCAGGGAGAGTTCAAACATTTGGTAAACCATTGGTTCTCCTTACTGGGTCTCAAGGCATCAACATTAATATAACAGATTTAACCAAAGGCAAGCACAGAATTTGTTTTTATTAGAAGGTTCAACAGGGTATTTATGGAGAAAGTTTGGGAGGTTGTGGCATTTGCTGTCCATTGCAAAAAACTAATTCCTAACAAGTAAGTTAGTCATTTTAGATTTACGGGAAGATTCATAAGTGGATCAAGCCAAATCTTACAGAACACCGGCGTCCTTCTAAGATTTCACAAATACTCTTAAAAACTGAAGAGTACTGCAGTGAACAGTTTATTTATTTTTTTATCAGTACTTAATTCCCTTTTATTGCAGAATAATATTCCATTTGTGGATATATCACATTTTACCTATCCATTTGTCATGTATGGACATTTGGGTTGTTTCTACCTTTTGGCTATTACAAGTTGTGATGCTATTGACAGTCATGTACAAGTTTCTTTGTGAACAGTTTATTATAAAGAACCATCCACATTCACATACACCATGGACTACTATGCAGCCATAAAAAAGAATGAGTTCATGTCCTTTGCGGGGACATGGATGAAGCTGGAAACCATCATCTTCAGCAAAGTAACATAGGAACAGAAAACCAAGCACCACATGTTCTCACTCATAACTGGGAGTTGAACAGTGAGAACACATGGACACAGGGAGGGGAATGTCACATACCAGGGCCTGTTGGGGGGTAGGGGAAAGGGGAGGGAGAACATTAGGATAAATACCTAATGCATGTGGGGCTTAAAACCTAGAGGACAGGTTAATAGGTGCAGCAAACTACCATGGCACATATATACCTATGTAACAAACATGCACATTCAGCACATGTATCTTAGAACCTAAAGTAAAATTTTAAAAAATTTTAAAAACAAACAATTAAAACAAACAAACAAAAAACCCACCCACATTAAAACTTCCCTGGACTAAAGAACTCGTCTGCCACTTGACCTTTTTATCCCCACCTCGGATCATCCTCTTTGCCCACTGATCCCAAGCCTCATCTCTCATCCATCTCCATGTGTAAACCACAAAAGCACATGGGCAGTTTTTTAGAAAGCTAAACACAGGGTTACCATATGACCCGCCCAGTAAGTTTACCCCTAGGCATGTAACCGAAAGAAATAAACACATATCCACCCAAGACTTATACATGAATGTTCACAGAGGCATTATTCCTAACAGCCAATATGTGGAAGCAAGTGCAAATGTCCATCAACTAACGAAGAGATAAATGCAGTGTGGCATATTAGACAGTGCTATAGCTAATATTCCATCTGTGCAACGGAATGTTAGTTAGCTATTAAAAGGAACAAAGATTTAATACATGCTATGGCATGGATGAACCCCT
>PVKV010020283.1:0-40137 GCA_004027835.1 Alouatta palliata
AGACCATCCTGGTCAACATGGTGAAACCCCGTCTCTACTAAAAATACAAAAAAATTAGCTGGGCATGGTGGCACGTGCCTGTAGTCCCAGCTACTCGGGAGGCTGAGGCAGGAGAATTGCTTGAACCCAGGAGGCGGAGGTTGCGGTGAGCCGAGATCGCGCCATTGCACTCCAGCCTGGGTAACAAGAGTGAAACTCCATCTCAAAAAAAAAAAAAAAAAAAATACCCTTTTGTTAATTATTTTAATAATTATCTGATGCCAAACACATAACTATTCTATTTAATTTCCCAACTGATTTTCCTAATGTGTCTACATTGTTTAATATTCTACAATTTCTTCACTGATAAAACAGATATCATATTGATCTTGCTGATACAGAGAAAAGAATTTACAGCATGAATTCTGCAGCTATAATATGCAAAATAATTGAAAATTAACTTTCTTAAATAGCGTATTAAGCACATGGTTGGTATTTAACAATTATTAGACATCATTTTTCTTTTCTTCATTCTTGTCTTATTCTCTTTATTACAGGGAGTGGAAAAAGCAGTGAACCAGGAGTTGAGGGAATGATTCTAGTGTTGGACTGTCACTGCTAGACATCAGAGCAACCTCAGTATACTCACCTTTAATGCTATTTCCCTTTTCTACATCATATAGTTTTGTGGATGAGATAATGAATGTAAGAAAATTATCAAGTTGTCATATCCTATACAAAAGTAAGGTGTTATTAGCGGGACTTTAAAGTGAAAGCTAAAGAGATTATTTGAGCCTTTTAATAATTTGTCACAGCCTTTATCATTTATAAGTCTTAGTTCACTTTCAGTTTGAAAGGGCTCCAAGTAGCTATTCATGTTTCTCTAACCCCATGAACATATATAACTCAAAAATCACTGCCATTATGTTTCAAGAGCCTAATTCTTATTTCACGAAAAGCTTGGGGACCCAAAAAAGATAAAAGTCTGGGCTAGGTTAATGCCTACACTCAATTATATAATACTGAACATACCAAAGATTTCTAAAATGTATTTCAGAGCATCAAAATAGCAAAACCAGTTTTCAAGTGGCACTATTAACACAGTCCTTGAGAGTGAGAGACAGACTGTGTGGAACAGTGGGTAGAATAATGAAGTCCTCAGTTTATACTAATTCCTGTGAAGTCTTAGTGCCTCCATTCTCATTCTAGTTCTCTCAGTCACCAACAAGAAGGTAAAGCTATGACCACATCTTCTATTTAGATAGCATATTTTAAAAAATGTAGAAATTACATAAGTTGTACCAGGAGCCTGTGTATTATTTGTTCCTTTTTTGAGAAGAGGTAAAATGAGTGCCACAACCAAAGTATTTTTCAAAAGGATTAAAGACAATCCCTTGAGAGTAAGTAGCCATGCATTATATAACCTTACCATTAAATCAGTGGCAACTGACTGAACCAGAGATTTGTGCATTTACTCCAGAAGAGCTCTTTGGAGACTGACAGCAGCATAGGAATGTTCTGGAACCAGAGCTCTGTCCAACACGGGTACTCTAAGCCAGATGGTGATGAGCCAGCCTAGAAGAATCTTCCTGAAAATTTGAATTTGAGACAAAAAAAGGGAAGTGATAGGGCATAAGGACAGTTCAACTAAGCATTTAAGAATGTGGTATGTGAAGTCTTAGTGCCTATGTTCTAACCCCAGTTCTCTCAGTGACCAACAAAAAACCTTAAAGCAAGCAAGTGAACCCCTCTGGACTTCATTTTCCTCACCTGTAAAATTAGAAAAATAATAGCATAGGAGGTTGTTATTTACATATACACCATGGAATATTATGCAGCCATAAAAACGATGAGTTCGTGTCCTTTGTAGGGACATGGATGAACCTGGAAACCATCATTCCCAGCAAAATGACACAAGAACAGAAAATCAAACACGGCATGTTCTCACTCATAGGCAGGTGTTGAACAATGAGAACACATGGACACAGGGAGGAGAGCATCACACACTGGGGTCTGTCGGAGGGAAAGAGGGGACGGACAGCAGTGGGTGGGGACTTGGAGAGAGATAGCATGGGGAGAAATGCCAGATATAGGTGATGGGGAGGAAGGCAGCAAATCACATTGCCATGTGTGTACCTATGCAACAATCTTGCATGTTCTTCACATGTACCCCAAAACCTAAAATGCAATTTAAAAAAAGGGCAATTGGTAATTGTTTAGCACCTACAATAAATCCATTAAAACATAGTCCAAAAATTCTGAGCAAATGGTCAAAAATATGATTATGACTTTATCTTAAAAATGAAATTAGAATTTAACAATAAGTATTTTAAAATATTACTAATATGTAAGTTACAGCTCTCAGTATATACGAAGTATTAGAATGAACAAAGAGCAAAGTCATGAAGTTAGGAGGGCAAAACAAAATGCTAGGATAATATGGTTCACGTTGCATTTTGCATTTTTAAAAATATAGTCCATGACTTCTAAAATTATTCCAAGACTTTACTACTCAAATCTTTCTTTTTTGGGCATGTTTATTATGTTGTGATCCATGTCAGTTTTATCTTCTCCAATTGTTAACTGGCCACACTCCCAAATTCTCATTTATCAATGGCTTTTCTGTTGACAACTTCATTAAATTCTACATCTTTTGCAAATTTTACTATTATGCTTTGCATTACGTTTACATTTTATATGAGTGGTTGTTAATCACAAAAACTAACAATAAGTAAGGAGGGGCTTTTGGGTAGGAAACAGTTTTCTGGTTCATTCGTGAATATTTTCCTATTGTGATGGCTTTGGGGGTCCCTATGCACTCAATGTGGGAACTAAGGTAATGACTGGTCAGATGAGAGAGACACCCTATAGCTTATGAGAGTAAAAATGAGATTTAGTTTTGCACACAGTAAGCCTCTAATGATTTCTTATTTGTATTTTTAAAGACAAGTGGCAATAAGCAGAAGCCACTGGCAGAAACAAAGAGGGAAGAAAGGAGTAACGAACCGATGATGGAACAGGAAAAAATCAACCAAGGGAAGCAAAGAGCTGCTGAGTCACGAGCATGACAGGCAACTAGAACCAGCCCAGGCTCCCCAGAGCTGCTGCTCATCCTGAACGCTGCCGGCTTGCTCAGAATTTCCTGGCTGTCCTTTCAGACTTCGTGTGTATCGTGACAATATGCCACTCTCACCTGAGGGAATCTAAGGATGTCGCTACCCTGAAATAGCCAATACCCCAGTTGAATCTGTTTGTTAAATCTTAGTCAACCAGATTTGTTTCTAAGGAGACACTGAAAAAAACAACAAAACAGAAAAACATTCTTTTCCCTGCATAAAAGAGCTCTTTTTCTTTTTAGATCTTCCTGAGTCTCAAAACTATTTTCGTACTTGAGTTTCAATAAATTCCAAAGGATACTTTCTCCAACCTTCACATAAAAGAAAACAATTCCTTAATAATATATTAAGTGTATTATTAGCAATTTACAATTCACATAGCATTGTGTATCACATTTACAAAAGGAGGGTTTAAATATAACAAACCCTGGAAATGGAATGTAGAAATGTTCATTTTTAATAAGATCCCTAGTTAATTAATCAATCCCTTATTTCACATTTTTCACTACTAAGTGAGCCAATTCCAGTTTTACCTTCTTAGGAATATTGATATGTCATATACAGTTGTGAGTGTTTGTCTGTTTGTTTTGAGACAGGGTCTCACTCTGTCACCCAGGCTGGAGTGCTGTGGCACTATCACAGCTCACTGCAACCTCGACCTCATAGGCTCAAGTGATCCTCCCACCTCAGCCCCCTGAGTAGCTGGGACTACAGGCACACACCACCAACGCCTGGCTAATTTTTATATTTTTGGAGAGACAGGGTTTCTTTATGTTGCCCAGGCTAGTTGTGAGTGTTTAAAAGCTCTTCAGTCACACATATATGAAGAGTCTCTTGGTTTATTTCATAAATTACTAGTATCATCTACAAGCTTTTCATTCACTAATTCATTATTTTATTCAACAATTATATATTGAGCAGACTCTTACCAAGTACCAAGTAATGCATTAGATGCATTAGAGACTTGATCTCAGTAGCTTAACTTTCAGGGTCAAATTTTTAGAGACCACAATGACACAGCCAGGATAGCCATGAGGAGATCTGATGATGGCAACCTAAGTGGAGCTTCCTATGGACACATCAAACACATGGTGACTAAGTTCTACAGTAGAAAAATTATGGACTTAGAATTAGAATTCCAGCTCTGCCACTGCCTTGCTTGCTATTGATTTGGGGCAGTGTCTTCACCTCTCCAAGTACCTATAAAATGTGAACAACAGCACCTATTTCATTGTGGCACAAGGATAGGACATAATGATAATATATGTGAAGTGTCTGGTCAGTGAACATCTAATAAGTGTTCAATAACAAACAATCGCTCTTCTTATGAAAGAAAGGTAGCCTTTTTTCTAAGAGAGGTTCTTGGAAACCCCAATATTATGTATTAGTAACATTCTCATTTTTAGATGGAAAAAAACTTAAGCACAGAGAAGTTAAACCATTCATTCAGAAAATAAAATTTTTTAGCACTATGTGGGGTGCTAATCTCTGCAAATATAGGATTCAGAGGACAGGGTTTGAACTCAGCACACCCACTGTCTCACAGAGGAGACACAGGAGAGTGCTAAGTGCCCCAGAAAGGGAAGAACAGGTTTGTGGGAAAACACAGAGAATGAGCTCATTCTGAATGCAGGGTAGAGTGGTGGCAATGAGGCTCCCCAGAGGGTAAGTCCTAGCTGAGCCGGGAAGGAAGTATCCTGACAAAAGCCTGGCCTTGAAACCAAATCCCTGTCTCCAAGACCAGTGAACTTCCTCCTATGCCAAAGCCTCTTTAATTAAATTCAGTGAACTGTTTTCTTAGCACTCACTCTACGGAAAAGACTGCCTTAGATGGAAACAAAGGTGAGTCATTATAGTTCTTATCTCATGAGAGCAAAGGAAAGCAAGACAGGCATACCATAACTAACTCAAAACATAAGAGGCAGACGACAGTTTCATATTAAAAATCAGGTATTGCGCATTCTACTTCAGCTTTCATCTATTCTCAGACTTTCAGTCTAGATGCTACTGACTCCTCACATCCCATGTGATAACCCGTCACTAAACAGTCACAAAAGTGAATTCCGCCACGTCACTATCATCCGTGCTGTCTGGGCAACGCTGAATGGATGTTATTCACCACCTTATCTGTGAATTGTGATATAATTTCTTTAATTTATGATATTGAAAGGAGCTTCTTTTATCACTTGTAGGTGTAAAGAATTTTATATTTCACCGTAAACAATGTTTCTGCTTATTTTACAATGTTTACTGGTGAAACCCATTTGAAAATATTTTATTAAGGTATCTACAAATTTATCTTTAGTTTTCTTTCTTTCTTTCTTTCTTTTGGAAACAGGTTCTCACTCTGTCACCCAGGCTGCAACCTCCGCCTCCTGGGTTCAAGCAATTCTCCCACCTCAGTCTCCCAAGTAGCTAGGACTATAAGCACATGCTGCCATGCCCATTTACTTTCTGTATTTTTGGTAGAGATGAGGTTTCACCATATTGGCTAGGCTGGTCTTGAACTCCTGACCTCAAGTGATCCTCCTGCCTAGGCCTCCCAAAGTGCTGAGATTACAGGTATAGGCCACCATGCACAGCCCTTTAGTTTTCTTTTGAACGCTTTCTTCCTCAGTTTGGGTATCAGAATTATGCTTGCATAATTGGGGAAATTTCCTCTCACTCTGTGCTTTGGAGCAATATAACAATTACCTGATTCTTAGAAATCCATTTGACTCAGCAATCCCATTACTGAGTATATACTCAAAGGATTATAAATCATTCTACTCAGAAAACACATGCACACATGTTTATTGTAGCACTATTTACAATAGCAAAGACTTAGAACCAACCCAAATGTCTACCAATGATAGACTGCATAAAGAAAATGTGGCACATATACACAATGGAATACTATGCAGCCATAAAAAACGATGACTTTATGTCCTTTGCAGGGACATCGATGAAGCTGGAAGCCATCATTCTCAGCAAACTAACACAGGAACAGAAAACCAAACACCACGATGTTGTCACTCATAAGTGGGAGCTGAACAATGAGAACACACAGACACAGGGAGGGGAACAACACACACCAGGGTCTGTCGGGGGGTTGGGGGCAAGGGAAGGTATAGCATTAGGACAAACAGGTAATGCATGCAGGGCTTAAAACCTAGATGATGGGTTGATAGGTGCAGCAAAC
Source organism: Alouatta palliata (assembly GCA_004027835.1). Lineage (NCBI taxonomy): Eukaryota > Metazoa > Chordata > Mammalia > Primates > Atelidae > Alouatta > Alouatta palliata. Next base: position 6,277 of record PVKV010020283.1, read on the forward strand.
CACCATGGCACATATATGCCTATATAACATACCTGCATGTTCTGCACATATATCCCAGAACTTAAAGCAAAATTTTAAAATAATTTAAAAATAATAAAAGAATCATCTGGCTCTTAATGCTTTACACAGTGTATCTAACAAAATTCATTGAACCCTGGTGTCTCTACTTTTTAACAGCTGTGCTCACTAGTCAGTACAGACCCATCTTTATAATTCTTCTTAACACAGCACTCCTCACAACCATTAAGTGACAAGTGTGGATTAGCTAATTTATTTTCAATTTTTCTGCTGTATTACAAAATTAATTTAAGACTTGGATTATTTTTTATGTATGTCTTTGAACACATCCCACAGATTTTCATATATGATTATCCCATTTTTAATAATTTCTAAATAGCCTTTGATTTTTGTTTAATTTTCTCCTCAACCTATTAGTTCTCCATTTAGTACACTATCCATATAAAGTAATACCTAAGGAAACATATGATATGGGTCACTAGTAAAGTTTCTAAAATAATATAATTTAGCCCTCACCTCTTGCCCTCAGTGCATCCTTGCTTAAACCTCTGTTGCTCCAAAATGAAAACTCTTCCAGGGTAAGTTAAGGAAATGACCCACTTACTTACTTCTCAAGAGGCTCCATACTTACCTGCTATTCAAGTCTGATTAGTTTGGTTTCAGTGTAGTTCCCTGTATCTCACACGCTCCAGAACTTCTACATTTCTTATATGTCAATGGTATACAGGTACCCTTCTCTCTCTTTTCCAGTAGTCCTATAGCAGTTTTCTTTTGCTTTTGCTTTGCTTTTCTTTTTTTTTTTTTTACCATTTTTATTCTTTTGATGGACTGTAAGAGTGGGAGGCAGAGGAGGAGAGGTAAGTACATAGGCCCCAGATAAAAACCTAAAAGCAGAAATGAAGAATGTGTTTTTCTTTTGGAGTCCTTACCAACTGACTCTACTCTTAAGGTTTTCCTATTTGATTTCCTCTTCTTCAATCTCAGTATGTTGTCTAAACTGATAATTTTGCATATTTTATAATTGCTATAATAGATTTCAACAGTTGAATCCAAATAAGGCAATAGTGGTTATATAAGAACAGAAACCTAGAGCTTAAGTGTAGTAAAAGTATGAAGGAAGTTGTTTTCTATAATTATGAAAGATTTAAAACCATTAGAGAATGTTCTGTCTAAAATCTGTACTGTTAGGCCTTGGTCCATTTGCCTGACAGAAACTACAAAGACATAACTAACCTATTATATAATGGATGAAAGTGGAAATCCTTTAAAAGTCTCAGAAGTAAGCTTTTATATTAGATTGTATTAATTATTAAATTAATAAACATATAGCTTCATTGAAACATATATTACAAAAAATAGTAAAATGAGAATAAATAATAATGCCATCTGATTTTTTTAATCCTGTGGGGTATTTTTAAATGTTTTTACTAGAGGAAATATGAGATTATTCACATAGTAATAACGCTTAAATGAATATCCTATATATCACTGCCTTGTCAATTTTCCCCTTGATTTGAACCTCTGTTAAGTAGTTTTACAAACAGTGTGTTCCATTTACAACAGGTAAGAACCATACTTAAAAAATAATAAGTTCTGTCTTAAATTACAAACGGGAAAATACTAATAGAAAAAAATAGGGCCAGGCTCAGTGGCTCATGCCTGTAATCCCTGCACTTTGGGAGGCTGAGGCGGGCAGATCGCAAGGTCAGGAGATTGAGACCATCCTGGCTAACACAGTGAAACCCCATCTCTACTAAAAATACAAAAAATTAGCCAGGCGTGGTGGCAGGTGCCTGTGGTCCCAGCTACTCAGGAGGCTGAGGCAAGAGAATCGCTTGAACCAGGGAGGCAGAGCTTGCAGTGAGCCAAAGTGGCGCCACTGCACTCCAGCCTGGGCCACAGAGCAAAACTTCGTCTCAGAAAAAAAAAAAAAAAGAAAAAATAGAAAATTAATTTGTAAACAATGAAAATTCAATGCTAATATGGAAACCTTATGAAGTTACAAACAGAATTTATTTATAGAAATCACGAACATATGAACCTCTGAACCAAGTAACACTGATACAGATAGCAGGCTCCCTGGAAAAGTAATCATTCATTCATAGTACTGTAACCAAATATCCTCATTTTTCTAAGAAAAGAGAAACAGTTACTATTTTTAAAATTATTATTTCTCTTCTTTTCTCTTTACTCCATTTCTCCCTATCCCCCAGTTTCCACTTAGCCTTTTAGAAATGTAAGGATAAGGATAACCTTTTACCTTCCCGTCACCAGACACGCCTACAAGGCAAGTTGATCTATGTGCTTAGAAGCTCCTGAACAGAATTCTCACCCACCAGTAGGTTGCTTTGAGAGAGAATAGCCAATTTACAACCCAAAGTCCTACTGCAAAACTCTCTCTCACCTAGAGAGTTTTCAGGCACCTTTAAAACCTATTTCTGCTCATGAAGACACCAACTCAACTGCCCAGTAGATAAGGCACTAAGCTGGTACATGGAGTCCCCATCTGTTTGCTACTTCCCCTGTGTGCCATTCACGATAGGTCCTCTTTAAAAGCACCCACTTTCTGCTCCAAAGGCAAAGCAGTACCCTGAAGGTAGGAAGCCAGTACTTCTTCCCCTAAGCTAGCTTTGGAATAAAAAGGCACTTTCTTTATACCAGACCTCACTCTTGTTAATTGGACTCTGCAAGCAGTGAGCAATTGAACCTGAGTTTGTAACACCATTATCCATCCATTCCCTTAGCAATGGCTGAGTATCCTCTATGGGCCAACATACAAAAATAAACATGATAACTAACAGTCTAGTCAGAAGTACTGACAAGACACTAGGCAATTGCAGTTCATTACAGTAAGTAAATTGATAGGTGCTGTGAGAACATGTAGGAGAGGCATCTCAGTCAGATGTGTTAGTGGCGGTAGGAAAAGTCTTCAGGAGAGAAAGTTTATTTAAGTAATACCTGAAGGAGTATGAATAATATAGAAGTTAGTCAGATGAAGAATCAGATGAATAAAAAAGAGGTCCACGACAGAGGAATGAGGAAGCATGGCATGTAAATGGAACTAAAACAATTTAATAGGATAATAGCATAGAGGGCAAGCAAGGCAGGAGCACCAAAAGATAAGGGTGGGAAGGCATTCAGTGGCCAGATATAAAGAATCTTATAATTCAAGTTAAAGAACCTAAGGGCAATGAAAAGATAAGTGTTTTAGTACAATCATGCTGACTAAAAAATAAGTAATTTAGAAAAAAATAGATGAAAGATTAGATGTCTTGCTTCAATTCATAAGAAAGGTAAAGAGAGAATTCGAAAAATGGAAATGGGAGTGGAGAGGAGTTTATATTTAAGAGTAAAATTCAGCCTAGACAACATAGTGAGACCCCATCTCTACAAAAAAATTTTTAAAAATTAGCCAGGTTTGATGGCATGCACCTGAAGTCCCAGGTACTCCAGGGGCTGAGGTGGGAGGACAGCCTGAGCCCAGGAGGTTGAGACTGCAGTGAGCAGTGATTGTGCCACTGCACTCCAGCCTGGGTAACAGATGGTTCTATCTCAAAAAATATCTTTTTAATTTTAAAAAATTGCAAAAAGATATAAAAGTTTTTTTCCAAAAAAAATTTTTTTTTGAGATGGAGTTTCACTCTTGTTGCCCAGGCTGGAGTGCAATGACACCATCTTGGCTCACTGCAACCTCCACCTCCCAGGTTCAAGCAATTCTCCTGCCTCAGCCTCCTAAGTAACTGGAATTACAGGCATGCACCACCACATCCTGCTAATTTTGTATTTTTAGTAGAGATGGGGTTTCTCCATGTTGGTCAGGCTGGTCTTGAACTCCGGACCTCAAGTGATCTGCCCGCCTTGGCCTCCCAAAGTCCTAGGATTACAGGCGTGAGTCACTGCGCCCTGACCCGAATTTTTTAATTTGTATTATGGGCAGAAATAAGTAGACTAGATTTAATATGGGATTAGGAATGGGTGGGACTCAAAGCTGATTACTCTCTCCCTCCCATGTTTCGTCTCAGGTATGGTACCATTCACTGAGACAGAGAACAAAGGCAAAGGAATAGCTTTAGGAACAAAGATAGGAAATGCTAAACGCTATGGGGTTTTTCTTTTGAACTGCCTTTCATCATCTAAGTGAATCAAGCTAGGTCAATGAGCTGTAAGGGCCTGAGATGAGCAGAGATCAGCACAAGAATTCGTCAGTATACAGATCACACCTGAATTTATGGGAGTGGATAGTAAATCTGAGAGAAAGAGTAAATCTGCAGAACAAAAAGAGAAGATATCTAAGAAATTTCAACAGTTAAAAGACAAATGAACAGATGCTACAAAGGAGACTGAAGGGAGACAACCTCTTCCCAAATAGAAAGAAAAATCTGATATTTCTACAAACATTCCCTGGCTTAGACCTAAGAGACCTATGGAGAAAATTTTCCTGACCACCTTAAATCACAGCTCTGCTAAACCTTTAAATTCTCATAATCATCATCACTTGTCCTCTTCCCTACCCTCCCCCCAAACACATATGCTCACAACACACTTCCTTATTTTCATAAAGCTGTGTTCTCGACTGCTTCTCTCTTTCACATCAAAAGGGAGTCTATTAAGGAGGTCTGTTTATGTACTACGTGACAAAAAGGCACCAACATATTTTATTTGAAATTCTGCATACGTATTTGAATTATTGTTGCTTTGTCCTGAGCTCTTGGCGGAATCTGTATTGAGGCTGGCCACAGGGCTGGACTATGAAAAGCCCCCAAGGCTAGAATCTACAGACTTGCTCTTAGTACTAATTTCCCCATTTTGGGAACTGCTACTACTGTGTCTTTTTTTTTTTTTTTTTTTTTTTTTTTTGCCTTTCCAAAACATTTTTCACTGTAGCTTCATCTAGAGAATACCACTATAGAATCGAATATTAGTTTATAATCTTCAAAGATTCTAAAGACAGGTCTGCACAGATAGCTTACTTTCATTCTAAGATAGTTCTTTTTATAGAAACAATGTACCTCAACGCCAAGGGTCTATCCCTAGCGTTGCCTATGCTACTGTTAGAGTCAGAGCACTCCAAACCGCCTTAGTTTCTTGTGAAAGCAGTTTTAAACTTCTCATAATAAATGAATTTTCTGAGTCCAAGCAAAGAGTTGGAGATTTTCAGCTCTTTTTTAATGGCCTCCAGTTTTTCCATTTCTGATAGTTTGTTCTTGAGTGTGCATTCCATTAAAGTTAATTCAAGGCCTTTGAATTCTTTTTGAATGAGGTTAAATGCATCAAAAATTTGAGAAAAGCAGAAAAGCAGAAACGTCAGTGGCCAGTTGTCTTTATTTGCATAAGACGGGCCTTTAATTATTAAAAATCTGACCATGACTATAAATAACACCATATTCTATAGCAATCCATGGGTATCTGGATCTGGTTGAAAGTCCTCTGGCAGGGCTGCCATTGGCTGGCACAGTGTCCTCTAGAACCAGGGCAACACTGAGCATCATGGCCATAAGCAGGCCCTCTGTGATCCCCCAGGCTGTTGTGAGGCACTTCAGTTTTTCAGGATGCTCAGAGAGTATTCTGCCTGGAACCAAACCAGTGCCTGGTAGACTTCCATGGAGGTGAGACAGAAGGAATAATTACAGTAAATTACTGGCTAATTGTTCTACTTCTTTCATTTTTTTGTTTTTGTTTTTAGAGACAGGGTCTTCCTATGTTCCCCAGGCTGGAGTGCAATGGCTATGCACAAGTACCATCATAGTAGTATACTACAGCCACAAACTGGGCTCAGACAATCTAGGCTGAGTGGCTTCACAAAGCATAGACAACTTCCTCCAGACACTCTTTATGTTTTATCAGTCGTCTTCCAGCCCTGGAAGGAATCGTGATGTACCCCAAGAGACAGAAGAAATGGGTGACTATTCTATTTCTTACTTCCAGAAAAATGAGGATCATGACTTTATGAAAAGGCAATCAAATGAGATTTTGACATCTCACAGTCAGGGTGAACTTTCGAAAATGCAGATTGGATAACTGCTCCTCAGTGGCTCTCTTGTGCTTCTGCCCGTATCAGGTGACCTCAGCACACATGAGGGAGCTCAGCCAGACCTGCAGAGCCATTCAGCCCAGCACTATACTTCTTTAAATATATTCAACAACTAGGGTACTAAAAGTTTTCATTTTTTCCAATTACTCATCACCACATAGCATGTAACTTTCTGATTCTTTTTCCCCTTTTTTTTTTTTTAACTAACGCACCTATTTAACATTTCATAAGGTAAACAATAGGTTTAGAGCTCTTAGAAATTTGGAAACTAAAATATCTTACTGACTGAAAAAAGCAAAGAATAGAATGATACACAGAATGATATTTTGCGTTTTTTAAAGGAATTATCTTGGTTCCTAAATTTCCTACTTGTTTTTAGAGGCAGGGTCTCCCTCTGTCACCCAGGCTAGAGGGCAGAGGCACTATCATGGCTCTCTGTAGCCCCAAACTCCCTGGGCTCAAGCAATCCTCCCACCTTAACCGCCTGAGTAGATGGGACTACAGGTGCATATCACCATGCCTAGGTAATTTTTAAAAAATACATTTTTGTAAAGACAGGGTCTAGCTATGCTGCCCAAGCTGGTCTTGAATTCCTGAGCTCAAGCAATCCTCCTTCCTTGGCCTTCCAAACTGCCATGATTACAGGCATGAGCCACAACATCCAGCAGTTTCTACATTTCTAAAGCATAAATAGGAGAGTTATTTTACACAAATATTTTCAGTTCATAGGAATTAATAATTTTATTAATAATGGTTAGCATAGCATGGGAGCCAAAGGGAGAAGCATGGCAGGGGACATTCAAGACACACAAGATATAATACAAGAATCTAAGATACATTATGCGAGAAACTTGTATTTTTGTTTGCCTTCTTCTATAAACTTTTAAAAAATTATAAAAAGTTCATAAACTATCTGGAAAACCTCCACCACTAATGTGCTCAGTCTCTCCAGTAGAGGGCACGGTAGCTTCAACACAGAAAATGTATGGTTGGTTTATCAGCCACTCTCAAACTGTGGTTTTGCTGCGCAGCTTTTACAATCCACTGACTGCATTGTTTCTTCCTCTACCGCAGGATGGAAAATATGTGTCATCTTAAAGTGGAGCAATTCTATTTACCTAAAAGCCAGTTGCAGCAACAAAAAGGGAAGTCATCAAAATTGCAGCTTTTGTTTTACATATATACATACGTAACTATATGTAATATATGCAAATATACATGTAATAAGTATTACATATACACGTGAAATATGTAAGATATATATATTCATGTTATATGTATTACAGTTATATGTAAATATACATATATTGGACTGTCTTTTAAAAGACATTAACATGGCAAGTTTTTCTCAGCCTGCAGCAGATACTGCCTTAACTCTTAAAATTACACAGAGATACAAAAATTACAAATTGATTTATACCCAGATTTTTTAACCAACCACAAAGTTTTCAGAGAAAAATTAATTTTCTGCCACCTAACATTAGTTGTTGATCTGGAAGGGTTTATGAAAAAAGGAAAGAATTATATTAAACACAAAAACATCAAGAATAATCTATATTTAAACCAGTTGCTTACACAGGTATATGTATCTTCACTTTTATTAATATATTCAGAGGATTAAACTTCCTTGGCTTGGAAGCTCTGAAAAGTTTAATTACTATTTAAGAGACAGAGTCTCACTCTATCACTGAGGTTGGAGTACAATGACACAATCACAGCTCACTGTAGCCTGAATGCATGAGCCTCACACTCCTTGCTCAAGCCTTCCTCATGCCTCAGCCTCTCAAAGTACTGGGATTTCCAGCATGAACAACAATACTCAGCCTGAAAAGTTTAAATGTTTCAGTTTGCTTATTTTTCTGATTTGTTTATTATCCAGAGAGCACTTACTAAATATCTATAATGAGCCTGAGCTTCTACAAATTTGTGTATCTTGTATATTTGTGTATCTACAAATTGATATTTAATAGTACCTACACATTTACAACCTAATTACCTCTGAGTTAATCCTCGTAAGATTTTCCATCTTGAATAGCTATGGTTTGAACATTTCCTTTTACCACACATACGCAAATCAGTAACAAACTTTTGTACAGTACTTTAGAGCTTACCTTTCATGTAAGAGTCACATAATATCTTATGAGGCTGCCAAGAAAGACATGTTACTCTTACCACAGATGAGAAGCTAGGACTCAAAGAGGTATGAAGCTACTGTCCCAACAGTTACTTAGCATTTACTGGTTAAGCCCAGGCTCTAATTGGGTCTCCTGACAGAAGTCCAGCTCCCTCTCTGCTGCCTCTTTGTCAGAATTCTGGCCTACCAGTGAATTTAACTGTCTATGAGTGAATTCTAACATCTAAGGTTCTAAGTATAAAATATATTTAGGTTTACATTGGTGAGAAAAAGCAAGTGTCTGCATACTACAGATATCTTATTAATATGTATTGTATCATCAGAAAGTGAAAACAGATGTAGGAATAGCATGCAAAGTTCTTTGGGAGAGGAAGAGCGTATGCTTAAGGAAAAACGACATTCATAGAGTTCACAAGCATGTTTCAAAGTCTCACTGAAATCTACACGGTTTTCGTTTCCACAATAAAGTCCACAACTGTTGTCATAAGTAACTGCAGGTTTTGCCTTCCAAGTCAAACTTGGAGCTCCAACTACTGGCAGCTCTCCTTAAAAATATATTAACTACTTCCAATTTTCTTGTTTTTATTATTATTATTATTATTATTGGAAACAGAGTCTCCCTCTGTCGCCCAGGCTGGGGTGCAGTGGCACGGTCTCAGGTCACTGCGACTTCCACCTCCCAGGTTCAAGTGATTCTCTTGCCTCAGCCTCCCGAGTAGCTAGGATTACAGGCACGTGGCACCACACCCAGCTAATTTTTGTATTTTTAGTAGAGACGAAGGTTTCACCATGTTGGCCAGGATGGTCTCGACCTCTTGACCTCGCGATTTGCCCGCCTCGGCCTCCCAAAGTGCTGGGATTACAGGCGTGACCACGCGCAGCGCCCAGTTTTCTTTTAGCAAGTCTAATATAAGTAGAGAAAATATCACAGCTTGGTGGCAAAGCCGCTTAAACATTTCACTGGCTAGTTCTGATTACTATCCGAAATCAACTAATTTTGTGGTTGAGGTAATCTGTTTGTCTTTACCAACCAAGTCGTTTTAAAAACTTCAGGAGTAAAGATGATACCTGAAGAATTAATGAATAAAACTTACACAAGAAAACTGTTAACTCCTTTTTTGCCAGTTATTAAAAGTTCTGGTAAATCCCAGCTCTACCAAGAATGACTCATGAGGAAATCCTGACTCCTTGAACTCACTGGTTCTGGTGCATTACAGCTGTGAAATGTGTCTCCAGCTTTCTCGCCCACCATAGGGAAATCTGTATTCTACTTCGGCAGGAGATGAGACCACGGGCTCCTGAGGAATGATCCTGTAGACAGACCCAGCCTCGTGCCTAGTAGTGATAAAAAATGCAAACCCAATCAAAGCACTGTCTTCTGAGAAAGTCATTTATATATATATATATATATATATATATATATTTTTTTTTTTTTTTTTTTTTAATTGCATTTTAGGTGTTGGGGTACATGTGAAGAACATGCAAGATTGTTGCACAGGTACACACATGGCAGCGTGATTTGCTGCCTTCCCCCCCATCATCTGTATCTGTTATTTCTCCCCATGTTATCCCTCCCCAACTCCCCACCGCCTGCTGTCCCTCCCCTATTTCCCCCCACAAACCCCAGTGTGAGATGCTCCCCTCCCTGTGTCCATGTGTTCTCATTGCTCAACACCCGCCTATGAGTGAGAACATGTGGTGTTTGATTTTCTGTTCTTGTGTCAGTTTGCTGAGAAGGATGGTTTCCAGGTTCATCCACGTGCCAAGAGAAAGTCGTTTTCTCTTGTTCAATCCCCGACTAATGCTCATGCCCAAAGTGCTGGAGACCCCTAAGGCTGCAGAGCAGGCCTCACCAGCTGCCCCTGGGCAGCCCAGGTTTCAGGGAACGCCTTCCTCAAATTAATGGCGGAGAGACCCGGCGAGGGTCTCCTGGCAGCCTCGGTTCACAGACCGGGGTGTGTCGAGCAAGTCCCTGCAGCAGGACGGCCAACAAGAAATGAGGCGCGCTCGCAAAAACCAGAAAATCCCACGCTTATTGAAAATCAGGCCAGCGCACCCCGACCTCCTCCCGCCAGGGAAGCGCGAGGCCGGGGAGCCCGTCAGGGAGGCTGAGGGAGCGCCCCCCGCCCCGGGCCGCAGCCACCTTCCGCTCCCCCTCCGCCGTAAAGCCCCGAGCCCGCGGGCCGCCACGCCTCAGCAAAAGGTCGCGGGCAACCTCTCCACACTGAGAGGCTCTGTCTGCTCCCACACCGGCCCCAGCCGGCCGCTGCGATGTGACCCGAGTGCGCAAGAAGCCGGGGCCGCACACGTCAGCAGCGCCCCGGCTTCGAGACCCTTCGGCGGAGGCCGTGACTGCCGCGGGCCAGCGCTGACCCCATCCCCGCGCGCGTCTGGCGCCGGCCAATCCGCGTCCTCTTGAGGCGGGGTCGGAGCAGCGAGGCCCCGCCCCCAAGCCGCAGCCTCCTATAAATACTGCAGCTCCCGCCGGCCCCACGCAGCCACGGAGCAGCGGGAGAACGAGAATGCAAAGTGCTATGTTCTTGGCTGTTCAGCACGACTGCAGACCCATGGACAAGAGCCCCGGCAGCGGCCACAAGAGCGAGGAGAAGCGGGAAAAGATGAAGCGGACCCTGTGAGTATGGCTTTCTCCCCTCTCCCGCCAGCCCCTGCCACCCACTGCGAGCTGCAAACGCGGTGCTTTCCGGCTCGGCTTTGACCTTAGGAAACCAGCCTGAGCCTCTGCAGGGGGAAAAAAAACAGTCGAAAAGCTCAGTTTGTTAAGTAAGGTTAAATCTGGGTGACGCTCGGGTAGTTTAGGAGCCGAGGGACGTAGTTCATACGCGGGCGGTGGTGGATGCGCTAAGAAGTCGTGGGTTGGCTTTTTGTCCTCCCGCATTCAGAATGACGTCAGAATCCTGCGGCTGATCCGCTTACACCGCTACTGGAAGCAGATGCTCTTGCTGGTTCTCAGTATCCTCGTTTAAAATCCATTTTTGTTTTTTAATTATAGAGCACATCTCACCCAGTCACGAATGTGGAACAAATTATCGTTCTGCAGCGTCTGCTTAAAAGAAGGGTTGGCCGGGCACGGTGGCTCACGCCTGTAATCCTAGCACTTTGGGAGGCCGAGGTGGGTGGATCACCTGAGGTCAGGAGTTCAAGACCAGCCTGGCCATCACGGTGAAACCCCATCTTTAATAAATAAATAAATAAATAAATAAATAAATAAATAAATAAGAAGGGTTGTAGGTGCGGAAGGGAGAGTGCAGCGGAATCAGTCGCCCACCCACCTCTGTACACAGTCTCTGGCACGGTGCAGAACCCCCTGCTCTAAAGACAGAAGCATGGGCTGGCTCCAGACAGTGTCACGTCTGTCCTTTTCATTAACTGCGAAACGTCTCGGAACTGTAGTTAACCTTGCAAACAAACTGCTGTCCTTTTGAAATAGTATCTGCCTTTTGAACTAAATTCATTTAACAATTCTTTAAAATACCCCTAGTATTCTAGGTAGCCTCGCCCTTAGCTGTAAAACTAGTAGATGTGATCAGATTAATGGATGAAACTGTTCAGTACATGAGATTTAAATATTGTGGGTAAGACTGATATTTGAAGAGTTCTTGCTTTACCTTAGGCGGTTTGTCTCTAGTTACTGGGTGACTTTATTTGGTAAAAATGCGTTCAGCAGCAGCATATTGAAGTGTTGCTACTTAGTGATTATCTTTTAAAAAATTGTTTTGTTGTTGTTGTTTTAGTTTAAAAGATTGGAAGACCCGTTTGAGCTACTTCTTGCAAAATTCCTCTTCTCCTGGGAAGCCCAAAACCAGCAAAAAAAGCAAACAGCAAGCTTTCACCAAGTAAGTTGAGAATCCTGTACTTGCAAATATGAATAGTTAGTTGCTGAACTGAAAAGGGGAACTCTGATGTGCGTAAGCTAACATGCAAAACTTCTCTTTCAGGCCTTCTCCTGAGGAAGCACAACTGTGGTCAGAAGCGTTTGATGAGCTGCTAGCCAGCAAATGTAAGTTAATTCTTGAACTTGAGCCATTGCTATTATCACAAAAGCCCCTGGAAAGGCTGTGTCCATGCAGCAGAAGAGCAGCTTGCCTGAGGGGAATTAGACTGTGCAATCACTACAGGATAAAGCCTATTTTTCTCTCCCTTATTTCCCAGGGTTTAACCATGGAAATAAATGCATGTATTCCCTCCAAGTGGGGAAGGAAATTAGCCGAAAAAAATTAAAGTGGCAGTTGCTTATAGTTACGCTCTAGTCAGTTTTTCTATTGCATACAATGTTTTCAAGAGGCTTAGTTCCCAGAGAATTTATGGCTCCCCTATAAATATTTACTTTGCATTGACAGCAGAGTTAAGTACTTATATTTTCGCGGCAGAGTGCCAACATAAGCATTTTACCTACTGGCATCTTAGTCATTAAAAAGCTAAATTTTGAGAATTACAGGTTTGAGCGAAATCTGGAAAATTATTGTCATTTAGAAATAATTAAAATTTGAGGGAGAAGTACTAGGGGGAACATAAGGAATCATTCGGTCCCTCAATTCTTCACATTCTGCATGCTTTCTTTTCTCCCCTCTTCAGATGGTCTTGCTGCATTCAGGGCCTTTCTAAAGTCTGAATTCTGTGAGGAAAATATTGAATTCTGGCTGGCCTGTGAAGACTTCAAAAAAACCAAATCACCCCAAAAGTTGTCCTCAAAAGCAAGGAAAATATATACTGACTTTATAGAAAAGGAAGCTCCAAAAGAGGTAAGACAAAAAGTTCCTGATTTCAGCACAGTCTGGACATTTTTAGCACAAAAGTGACAAAAGAATCCAGGACAAAGTGGGGCTAGAAGGAGGGCAAGAGCCCTCCCACATTGTAGCTTTGTTGTGTCGAAAGTTCCCCTGTGACTTGCTAGTAAAGCTAATCACACATTATAATTTTTATTTTTTTGTTTATAAATACTAGATTTTACTCTTTAATTCTGAATACCAAATAAACCACTTTTTTTGTTTTATTTCAGATAAACATAGATTTTCAAACCAAAACTCTGATTGCCCAGAATATACAAGATGCTACAAGTGGCTGCTTTACAACTGCCCAGAAAAGGGTATACAGCTTGATGGAGAACAACTCTTATCCCCGTTTCTTGGAGTCAGAATTCTACCAGGACTTGTGTAAAAAGCCACAAATTGCCACAGAACCTCATGCTACATGAAATGTAAAAGAGAGCCCAAAAATGGAGGACATATCATTCTTTTTCCTAAGGGGAAAGACTGTGACCTGCCATAAAGACTGACCTTGAATTCAGCCTGGGTGTTCAGGAAACATCACTCAGAACTATTGATTCAAAGTTGGGTAGTGAATCAGGAAGCCAGTAACTGTCTAGAAGAAGCTGGTATCAGAACAGCTTCCCTCACTGTGTGTAGAACGCAAGAAGGGAATAGGTGGTCTGAACGTGGCGTCTCACTCTGAAAGCAGGAATGTAAGATGATGAAAGAGACAATGTAATACTGTTGGTCCAAAAGCATTTAAAATCAATAGATCTGGGATTATGTGGCCTTAGGTAGCTGGTTGTACATCTTTCCCTGCATCAGTCCCTGTTACCACATAGTAGTTTTAGTTTAGTACTCAGTAAAGTGTTTACTATGTGCAAGGGTGTCGGAGTTCTTACGACCACAGATCATTGGTACTGTTGTCTCATGTTACGCTGAAGCTGAAATGGTCCACATTTGCATTGTTAAAAATGATAACGTGAAGTGGAATGAGTGCTGTGGTGTTGGAAACTGCAGTGTCCGTTATGAGTGCCAAAAATCTGTCTTGAAGGCAGCTACACTTTGAAGTGGTCTTTGAATACTTTTAATAAATTTATTTTGATAAGTAATATTGAACACTTGGAGTCTAGATGTGATTTTATTTTGATAACTGGAAATATGACAGATAAAGGGAAAACATCTTTATAGTAAAAGGCATTTCAGTTTTTGGGCCTGCCCAGTGAGAACTGACAGTCCCCAGAACTGAGAAATGATAGTTGCAGACAGATAATTTTTTAAAAACCTATAAGCATTACGTAGGTCTAAGTAAGTCACGTCACATTCTTAGAACCATGGTGTTTATGCTTTCTAATCTTAAAAAAATCAACCTTGTTACTGAAAATGCTGATCTAAAGCCCTCTGTGAGTATCTAAGGACCAACTAAATATGAGAAGTAAAACAATGTAATGGAGACAAGAACAAAAATTATTCACATAATTAAGCTGCTTAAATGAAGAAAGAAGCCAAATAAGGTCAATGTAGGCCTGTCTATTTTCTTTCCATTGGTTCCAAGCTCCCCCACAGGTATTGGCATGGGTTTCCAAGATACACACCTGAAATTGTTCCCTTCCATGATATATCAATACAAAATCTCAATTCTGGATTTTCATGCCTTCGTTGGGCCAGCAAAGAATCTGACTGTTACTTTAGCTAATGATAAAGTCAAAAGAAGTGCACTTTTGTTTCTTAGACTTAAATCCAGAAATGTGCTTTTTTCTGCTTGAGAGGAAGCCCTTGAATCTTATTTTCTCAAACTGGCTAATTAAAAAAGAAATGCCCTTTGCTTCAGCAGGCTGTTTTTCAGCGTCCTTGATTTTGGTCTTAATGAAAAGGGAGGAGGAACCCTGACCTTAGAGTTGGAAGACCCGCGCCAAAGTCATCATTTCTCATAGCTTTGAGACCTTGGGTGACCCCATCACTTTCCCTGGCTCTCCATTTTACACCTTCCTGCCTTTCTGGTTTTATAAAGTAGTAAGGGATTTTAGAAATCATAAAGCACTAGAAACTGAATTTGTTTCTGATTTGCCAAAAGAAAAATTGACCTCCAGTAGTTTACTGTTTCCATTGTGATTGCACTGATTTTCACCTTAGCCAGAGTTTCTGGCACCAACAGGCACAAGCTCTATGAGAGACTGCTCTGTCTACTCCTGTATCAACAGTAGCCAGAATAATACATAATAGGTGCTCCATAAATATTGGTTGAATAAATGAATCCAAAGAGTCATTGAAACAAATATTTCTTGGGAGAATAAATGTGTCAGGTCTGCATAATCCTTAATTTGGAAAGATTTTGGCCAACAGAGGAACTCAGGAGTCAAGCCATAGATCGTCCTATTTGTCATTAAGTCATTTATTTTACTTCAAACCTCTTTACAGCCTCTCTGTTACCACTCTGCTCAAAGATATCACCATCTGATGCCTAGATTACCTCTCACTCTCTCCCCTCCCACACAATGTGCTCCTGCCTTCTCACTCTAGCGATCCTTTCAAGACAAATCTGATCTTGTTTCCTGTTAATTATAAACACTTTAACAGGTTTTACAAACAATTAGGATAAAGACAATATGCCACATATGGCTTAACACCTGCATGGCGTGACCCCTCCTTATGTTCCAACCTTGACTCTGCCACATTTCTCCCAGCTCTTTCTGCTAAGCCATACTATCCTACTTTCCAAGCAGGTACCCTCTGGCCTCAGAGGGCCTTAGCACCTAATAGTTCCTCTGCATGGAATTCAATTTTAGCTGTTATTCATGCACATATCAATGCAATTGCCATTT
The DNA here is from genome assembly GCA_004027835.1 of Alouatta palliata. Lineage (NCBI taxonomy): Eukaryota > Metazoa > Chordata > Mammalia > Primates > Atelidae > Alouatta > Alouatta palliata. The sequence goes on from PVKV010020283.1 coordinate 22,048, forward strand.
CCTTAGGGAAGCCTTCCCTGACCTCCTTACCTAGGTCAGATCCCCTTTTAGATGTTCTCATAGCACTAAGTTCTCTAATTTAGAGCACTTAATGGAGTTGTAAGTTCTCATTAATTTGTCTGATTATGTAATAATTCTATGTCTTCCTCCACCAAATTGTGGGAACCACAATTTGAGGACCCTTGGCCTTTTTCTGTTCACTACTGAATCCCAACACCTAGCATAGTGCCTGGGGTACAATGGGAGCTGCACAAATAATTGTTGAATGAATGAATATTAAAAGATCTTGCAAACAAATTTTGATGAAACAAGGATCTACCAATGCACAAGTAATTAAGGACAAGATTTTCTTAAACTCCACAGGCTCAAATGTCTGAAAATAACTGTAGAACTTTTTTCTTTGGCAAAACAACCTCTTACTTGGCAGAGTCTCTGTAACTTTTGACCTTTAATAAAAGAAGAGGCCAGATTATACTAACAAAAAACAAAAGTTTTGATTTTCAGGACAGCTAAAACATAGGCTTTTTTCAGGTAGTCTTTTCCAATGTTCTCCAGTGTGGAACAAACCAATATACTAAAGATTAGAAACCACATTTGTCCACAAATAAATATTACTTAATATTCCAGTTTCCCAGAGTTCACACTTAGGATCCACAGTCCATTTTGATAATATTTTATTGTTCATATATTTTCAGCCCAAGGATATTTTAAAATATATCAATTTCATATTATCTCACTGAGAAAAGTAGAAAATGTTATGTTATCTGTCATGTGAGCACAGGAAGACAATAAATGAGTTTCAATAAAATTACCTATGGTGGTCGCCCAAAATTTCATAGGAAGTAGGTGTTTGATAGAGGTGTCTGTGCTGTCATTTAGCCACAGTATCTGATCATGCATGGCAGTGACTCACCTTGTGGAGTTGGACAGTGAGGGAACAGTGGTTGCGCATTTCTCTGTGTCTTGAGAGGTGTTACGCACAGGAGTGGATGGTCTATTTGGACACTGTAGAGACTAGAAAGTGCCTGCCCTGTGCCGAGCACTAGACTGTTTGTTTTCCGATGTTAGCTCAAAATCCCTTCTTTCCTTCCTTCCTTCCTTCCTTCCTCCCTGCCTCCCTTCCTCTGTCTTTCCTTTCTTACTGCCCTCCCTCCATCCTTCCTTCTTTCCCTCTCTCCTTCCTTCTCCTCTCTCTTTCCTTCCTTCCTTTCTTCCCTCCCTCCCTCCTTCACTCCCTCTTTCCTCCCTTCCTCCCTTCCTCTCTTTCTTCCTTTCTTCCCTTCCTCTCTCCTTCCTCCCTTCCTCCCTTCTTCCTTCCCTCCTTCCCCTTTTTTTCCCCTTCCTCTTCCTCTTCCCCTTCCCTTCCCTTCTTTACTTTCTCTTTCTCTTTTCTTCTTTCTTGATTTCCCATGAAGATGTGTGGGTGAGAGGAGTTTGCAGTCCCTACCTGTGTCTGTAGAGAGAGGTAACTGAGAGGAGTACTGAGGAACAGTATCCTAGCAACCTCAGCAAGCAGTCCTCTGGCACTGGGAAAATCTCTCTATTTCTCTGCAGGCAGTTTTCTTCTTTTTCAGGTTATAAGCCATGTATCATCAAAAGACTGTGATTCCTAAATCAGCTGCTGGTTAGAGTAGCAGAATTTCCTCTCAGAAGCTGGTAATAAATTGCCTGTCAATCATAGGTTTTAGAGTTTTGCTTTTTTAAAATTATTGTATTTTAAGTTCTGGGATACGTGTGCAGAACATGCAGGATTGTTACATAGGTATACACACACCATGGTGGTTTGTTGCATCCATCCCCCCATCATCTACATTACATATTTCTTCTAATGCTATCCCTCCCCAATCCGCCCACCCCCTGCTATCCCTCCCCTAGCCCTCCCAACCCCCAACAGGCCCCAGTGTGTGATGCTCTTCCCCCTATGTCTATGTGTTCTCATTGTTCAACTCCCACTTGTAAGTGAGAACATGCGGCATTTGGTTTTCTATTCTTGTGTTAGTTTGCTGAGAATAATGGTTTCCAGCTTCATCCATGTCCCATGAGACATGAACTCATCCTTTTTTATGGCTGCATAGTATTCCATGGTGTATATGTGCCACATTTTCTTTATCCAGTCTATCATTGGTGGGCATTTCGGTTGGTTCCAAGTCTTTCCTATTGTGAAAAGTGCTGCAATAAACATACATGTGCATGTGTCTTTATAGTCGAATGATTTACAATTCTTTGGGTATATACCCAGTAATGGGATTGCTGGGTCAAATGGTATTTCTGGTTCTAGAGCCACTGTCTTCCACAATGGTTGAACTAATTTACACTACCACCAACAGTGTAAAAGCATTCCAGCATCTGTTGTTTCCTGACTTTTTAATGATTGCCATTCTAACTGGTGTGAGATGGTATCTCAATGTGGTTTTGATTTGCATTTCTCTAATGACCAGTGATGATGAGCTTTTTTTCAATATGTTTGTTGGCTGCATAAATGTCTTCTTTTGAGAAGTGTCTGTTCATATCCTTTGCCCACTTATTGATGTGGTTGATTTTTTCTTGCAAATTATCTCCCATTTTGTAGGTTTCCTGTTCACTCTTAGGAGTTTCTTTTGCTTTGCAGAATATCTTTAGTTTAATTAGATCCCATTTGTCAATTTTGGCTTTTGTGGCCATTGCTTTCGGTATTTTAGTCATGAAGTCTTTGCCCACGCCTATGTCCTAAATGGTGTTGCCTAGCTTTTCTTCTAGGGTTTTTTATGGTTTTAGGTCTGACATTTAAGTCTTTAATTCGTCTTGAGTTAATTGGCCTTTTCTGCATCTATTGAGATAATCATATGTTTTTTGTCATTGGTTCTGTTTATGTGATGAATTGCGTTTATTGATTTGTGTATGTTGATCCAGCCTCACATCCCCAGGATGAAGCCAACTTGATCACGATGGATAAGGTTTTTGATGTGCTTCTGGATTTGGTTGGCTGTTTTGCTTTTTTTAAAAAATAACATTTACAGGAGCTTTAGGGAGCATTTTGAGATACTGCCTCAAGGAGTGCTAGCCAGATGGTCATTTGAAACTACAGCCTTGACTGCAGTATTTAAGTAAGTATATTTATAAAGCCAAATAAAATGTTTTCTATTAAGAAATGAAAACAAGTTATCAATACTGATTTGACTTGATGCCTATTTAAATGCCTAACTCCGCTTTGACTTAATTACTGATTTTTCTGTTTGAAGTTAATCCATAATTCTTAAAGCAACACTTTCTCTTCAAATCTAAAAAAAAAAAAAAAAAAAAAATGCTGCCTAGCTTCTGTAGAAAAGTATCTTGAGTTACCTGCCTATACCCAGACTTCTTTATCAAAGCATTCCTGATATCAGCACTTACTGTGCATGCCATAGAATTTCCTTTTAAGTAATACGAACTTATATTGACAAGTAATTTTATAAATATCTGTGTTTTGTATGCACTGTGCTTATAACATATCTAAAATATGTTTTGTATTTTATCAAGACTTTATTTGCTTCCATTTTTGTTTTATTTTAATTCAAACAACACATCTATTTCTATTTAAGCATACAGATAAAATTATCTACCTTAAAAATCCTCTCTTTTCTTATCTATCTGGGCTATGCAGAAGGTGTGCCCTCTGAAACCTGACTGAATCTATTAATTCTTCCATGGTTTCTATCTCACTGATGAAGAGTTCCAGACAGGCCATTCACTCATTGCTGTCATCAGTGGCCTCACTCACAGTATTAGCTGTCAGTTTCACTACCAAGCTGCCTTTGTCATTGGCCTTAGTAAGACAAACCCAGGTTTATCTTTTATGACAGTTCATAGGATGTCCTGTAAGCCCTACCCAGAGGAGGCATGGAATGTCACCCTTCTTTGCAAGTTGTTATACTTGATGCTAGAACCATTTGCCAACTCTTAGTCATTTCCTTTCAATTCCTGGATAATGTTCATTCCAGTTCTTGAACTTATCTGGGTAGCTAGCTAACATAAGAAGTTAATTTTTCAAATCATTATTTGCTTTCAAGGATACTTTGCCATGGAGTAGACCTACATGGGTTAAAGGTTTATGAGACTACACTCAAGATTTTATCTCTTGGTATTTCTAAACTCTGGTTAACTAAAGATATTACCATTAGTCACTGGCAGATCACTCTGGGGTTTATCTGAATCAGTCTTATTTCTAGAATTATTCTTTCTAGACTGTTGCCCCAGGATGTGTTTACCTTGGCCTTTAGAATGTGGGTGAGGAAGTGGAGGAGGGAAATGGCATTTTTGTGATTGGACCTGGAAACTTTGTGTCACTCATTAACATATCTATGAGTGTGGCAGCATGCATGACGTCTGCGCCAGATGGTCTGTGAAAGAGAGAAAATATGCATACGTTTTGCTGTCCAAGTCCAGGTCAGTAGGAGTAGACAAGAAAATACTTGAAATGTTACAGCCCAAGAAATAACTAGAAATATTTGTTTTAAATAATCTAATAATGCTTTTTTAATTAAAATAGAAATATGCAAACATAAGGTGTTTGATGAATCCTAAATATACCATCCCTTTTTCTCTGTGTAGACTTATTCGTTCATTGAACAACATTAGGCATCTGCCATGTGCTTCATACTCTGCTGAACACTGGAAATAAAAGGAAAAATAAAACATACTTCATTTTCTCTGAGGAATTCACCCTCTATGAAAGAGTAGAGAGGCATTTAAATGTAACATGGGTAAGCAGTCACTCTCAAGTCCTGTTGTATGAGTTTTCCCTTCTGCTTCACCACTTGTCCCCAGGACGACAAACACCTGCTCCTCCTGTCAGAGTGGAAGGCATGCCTATGAATATTCTAGGCCATTGAAAAGGAATTTCCAATGCAATAGAAATTAAGAAGGAGCTATTCTGGGGAATGGAAAGCCCATACCCAAAGTGATAAATGAAAGGTTAACTTTTCTTCTCAAGTCGGGTGGCAAGTGGTGATCTCTGAGTTTTGAGGAAGGATTGCAGGCTCGGGTCACCAGGGCAATAGCCTTACAAGACAACAGATGGCTTCCTACTCCTCTCAAAAACATCGCTCTAGCTGTAGTTACTCTTCTCCACGCGAGCCTCAGTGGGGTTAGAGAGGCTGCCCGGAAGTTAGAAGAGCCAATGTGTGCTCTACAGGGAGTGGTGGCCATTGCTTCATGTTGGAGTACAATTCTGTGCTGCTTCCCTCTGGTCTCAAACTTTTAGGATTTTTCTTTAAAATGGCGCATGGTGGTTACATGCCATGGACCTCAATGGCTATGTGGTGATTCTCGGAAAATTGTTGGTAAGTGCATAAATAAAACTTATGGGATTGCAAAGTAAACCAATTACATTGAAATACAGTAATCAAAGTATTAACAATAGTGATAGAGAAGACTTCTACTTTTTGGAAGATGGAATAGAAACATCTTTCCCTATTTCTCCCACTAAATTCAACTAAAAACCCTGCACATTATGTGTGAAACAAATATTAAAAACTCTAGAAAGTATAGAGAGGTAGGAAAACTGGCTAGAGACTTTGGGTCACAGTGAATGATATAGTGGTAAGTTCCTTAGATTGTCTTTTTACTTTATACATCTCAGACTAGGAGCCAAAAAGCTGGCAACCCACAATACCGAAGAACAGAAAAAAAGTGCCCCCAAAAAGCCGTTTTTTTTTCAACTAAAGAACTAGGAAAGGGGAAGCCTAGCAAGACATACTTTTAAACAATAACTGCCCACCTCCACCTAAGCTAGTAAAGGCTGAGTGGGGAGTAGAATCTTCTACCCTTTCAAGCTGTAAGACAGATGACCATCAGTGGAAACCTGTGGGGAAGCTGAAATTCTCACCCCTATCAAAAAGCAAAAAGGAGACTCTCTTCCTATAGGGTATCAGTTAAGGCCAAACGAGAAACCTAAACTTACATTCCACCTGAACAAACAAGGCAGCATCCCCTTTTGGCTGAAGTGGCATCAGATGAAGCCAGCTAAAACAGAAGTTTAAATAAGATCCAACGTCTCATCATAAAATATTCAAAATTTCAAGTTTTGGTAGAAAAGTCACTTGGCATACCAAGAACAAGGAAAATCTCAAGTTGAAAGAAACAAGACAATCAGTAGTTTCCCACACTGACATAATGAATTATCTGACAAAGATTTCAAAGCAGTCATTATAAAAATACTTTAATAAACAAATATAAACATACTTAAATGAAAAAACAGAAAATGTAAGCAAAGAAATAGGAAGTCTCAACAAAAATATAGAAGATATAGCAACCAGCCGGGCGCGGTGGCTCACGCCTGTAATCCTGGCACTTTGGGAGGCCGAGGCGGGTGGATCACGAGGTCAAGAGATCGAGACCATCCTGGTCAACATGGTGAAACCCCGTCTCTACAAAAAATACAAAAATTAGCTGGGCATGGTGGCACATGCCTGTAGTCCCAGCTACTCAGGAGGCTGAGGCAGGAGAATTGCTTGAACCCAGGAGGCAGAGGTTGCGGTGAGCCGAGATCGCGCCACTGTACTCCAGCCTGGGTAACAAGAGCGAAACTCTGTCTCAAAAAAAAAAAAAAAAAAGAAGATATAGCAACCAAATGGGAAACTTAGAACTGAAAAACACAATAATATAAATAAAAGCACTTAACGATTGGACCTAAGATCAGAATAGATGAAACAGAGGAAGCAGTTAGTAACACTGAAGATAATATAGAAACTACCTAATCTGAAAAAAAGAGAGAAAATAGAATGAAAAAAATATACAAAGCCTCAGAGACCTCTGACATACAGAAAAAAGAAAAAAAAAAAAAACACCTAACAATTGTGTCACTAGAGTTCTGAAAGGAAAGAAAAAAATAGAGTGGAGCTGGAAAAGAACTGAAAAAAGTAATGGCTGAAAACTTACAAAGTTGGCAAGACAGCTAGACCTACATATTCAAAAAGGCAAGTAAATCTCAAAAAGGATAAACTCACAGAAATCTACATTAAGACACCTCATGAACACACTTCTAAAACTAAAGAAAAAGAACACATCCAAAAATCTTTTGGACCTAGTGCTAGACAAACAGTTCTTAAGCTTGACATCAGGAGCATGATTCATAAAAGGAAAAATTAATAAATCTGAGTTCATCGAAATTAAAAACTTTTGCTCTGTTAAAAGGATAAAGAAACAAGCTATAGACTGGGAAGAAAATGCAAATCACATATCTGATGGAGGACTTGTACGTAGAAAATATAAAGAACACTCAGGTTCAAGGGTAAAATAAACAATTCAATTAGAAAATGGACAAAAGATATGAACAGACATATCATCATTAACACAAACTTCTGTGAAGATGGGCAAAACCTGGATCAGTCATAAATACATTGCTGGTGAGAATGTAAAATGGTGCAGAGCCACCCTGAAAAAGTTTGGTGGTTTTCTCATAAAACTAAATATGCAACTACTGTGTAGCCTAGCAATTGTTCTCCCGGGCAGTTATTCCGGAGAAGTGGAAACTTACGTCAACACAGAAACATATACATGAATGTTTATAAGGCAGTTCAGATGCTTTCCAGTGGGTTAAACAAACTGTCGTATGTTCACGCTATGGGATACTAGTCAGCAGTGAACGGACAAGCCACTGATAACTGCAACATCTTGAATGCATCTCCAGAGACTTGTGCTGAGTAGAAAGGTCTTCACAAAATGTTGCATGCTGTGGGATTTCATTTAAATAACATTTGAGAAATGACAAAATTATAGAAATGAAGAAGAAATTAGTGGTTGCCAGGGTTTACGGATGGGGTGGGATGGGATGGGATGGGATAGGATGGGATGGAAGGGAAGTATGAGGCTATCAAAGGGCAACATATGGGATCCTTGCGGTGATGAAAATGTTCTGTATATCTTGACTGCATCAGTATCAATATCCTAGTTCTGATATTTTACTACAGTTTTGCAAGATGCTATCACTGGGGAAAACTGGGTAGCAACTATACAGCATCTATCTTTTTTTTTTACAACTGCCTGAGAATCTACAATTATTTTGAAATAAAATATTTAATTAAAAAACTATGATAGAGTAATATACTGTTTGGACTTTATTAACACTTTAAACAAGATGTAGTAGTATCCAGTCTAGTTACTACAGAATTTTGGAAATAACAACCTTCTACAATTGTAACATAAAAAGATCTGCAAATTCTATTTGTGGCAGTCACACGTACTGCTACTGCTACCATGGCTTGTTTCTTTTCTTCTTTCTTTCTTTTCTTTTACTGAGATGAGTCTCACTCTGTTACCCAGGCTGGAGTGCAGTGAAGTCATCTCAGCTCACTGCAACCTCCATCGCCCAGGTTCAAGCGATTCTCATGCCTCACCCTCCCTAGTAGCTGAGACTACAGGCGTGCACCACCACACCTGACTGATTTTTTTTTTTTTTGTATTTTTAGTAAATACAGGGTTTAACCATGTTGGCCAGGCTGGTCTCGAACTCCTAACCTCAAGTGATGTGCCCACCTTGGCCTCCCAAAGTGCCAAGATTACAGGCATGAGCCAGTGTGTCTGGCCTGGTTTGTTTCTTAGATTCACAAAGGAAGAAAATTCTACATTTAATTAGGGGCTAGTAAAAATAACGTGTAATTTTGTTCCTATCCAAGGGAAGAGACCACTAAAAGCTCTATAGACAGGTCCAGAACTCCTTCTCTAGAGACTATATTTTAAACCTTAAAAATTAACAAACAAAAAAAGTGGACACTGACCAAGATATAGAGTCCCTTTTACTCCTCTGAAATAATTTGATCGACAGGGGAAATGTCTCTACAAGTAAATACAGAAAACAGTAATGTTTTGAGATAGACGTTATTTCAATAAAAATGCTATCATGGAGGTATGAACAAAACGATGCAGGCAACCAGAAGAAGGAAGTATTCATTCTCTGGGATTCATCCGTGAAATTTCCAGAAGTTAAATTTTATCAAGGACTTGAAAAACAAGAAAAATTTCAATCAGAGAAGAGGGCATTTCAGGCAAGAAAACAGTACGTACAAAGGGCTAAAGGTATGGAACTGCCCAAGAAGCTGGTGCTGTCAAGGAACAGTGAGACGTCTGCTCGGTGGCAGGCCAGAGTGAGTTCGTGGAGGGTAAAGAGGATCGTTTAAGAAACTGTGAAAGAAAGCTAGAAAAGGAAGTTGAGCCAAAATGAGAAGAGCCTGCTAGCAGGTTTGGAGTTGATTGTGTAAGTTATTTATGGTGATGAACAGGTTTTCCTAGATGGAGAGATTAAATGTTATGATGAGATTTTTAAGTAGACAAATTTGGATGTCTACTAATTGCCCAGCATAGTGGTTAAGCACAATTTATGCAGTATTTCTTACATTTCTTAAAACTGTTTGTAAGGTTGATAGTAATATAGGGTGAGGATCCATAATCTGAAAATCTGAAACAAAAAAACACTCCCAAATCTAAAACCTTATGAGTGCTGATAGGACACCACAAGTAAAAAATTCTACACCTGACCTCATGTGATGCGTTGCTGTCAAAATGTAGGTACACAACAATGGCGATGCTGTTAACACTGCAGAAAAGTGACCTTGGATGACGTGTGAAAATGTATGATGGGCTTATTGAAGGACTGGAGCAGCATGCGTTTGTGACAGAAAAAGAATCACACCAAAAGTTTACAAAAGCAAAGAGAGATGTCTGAGATGAAAACTGTTATTAGTGAAGCAGATGACTCTGGAGGAAACATTTTAAAAAGCCATCCAGCAGAGTGCCCCTTCATCCCTAGAGGACCCACTTCCTGGTCCCTCAGCTGCTTCTGATGTTTCTTCTCACTTAGAAAAATAAAGCACAGTGCACAGTAACCTTTTAATAAAAACACAGCATCATGGGTGGAGACCAATAGCTTGCCATTGTTTGTTGCTCTGGGTAACAGCTGATACAGATACTCTGGTGACACTACTGCACTGGTTAGTTCCCTAGAATGCATTATTTTTTCACTGTACTAATGTCATATTTTTACTGTTACATACTGATGTATAAGTAGGTATAAGAAAATGATCATTGGTTAACAGATAAATTCAGAGTCAGGAATAATGGTGATGCCAAACACAGATTGTCCACAAGGGTAGCTGAGACAGTGAAACCTTTGCTTTCTGATGGCGTGTATACAAACTTTGTTTTATAAGCAAACTTATTTAAAATATTGTATAAAATTACATTTAGGCTATAAGTATAAGGTATATTAGAAACATAAATGAATTTTGTGATTTACTTGGGTCCCCTCCCCAATTTATTTTATTATGCTTATGCAAATACTTGAAAATCCAAAGAAATACAAAATCGAAAATACTTCTGGTCCTAAGCATTTTGGGAAAGGGATAATCAACCTGTTCTGTCTTCAATTAACAAGTAAGAAAACAGTGCTGATAGAAGCTTAGTATTGTATCAAAGGCTGAGCAACTAATTCAACTGGTTGAATCCAGATGACAACAGAAGTCTTGACAGCCTTTCAGCTCCACATTCTTTCCACTCCATTCTTCCAGTGGGAGGAAATGGATTCAGCTATTTGGAGACAGGAGAGGTCTCAGGTGAAAGCGGTAGTCAAAAATCCAGGTAATTCAAAAACAGCAATTTCTAAGAGTAAGAGGTGGGGATGGACTCCCCACAGGTCAACTGCCTTCACATTAATTTAATGGAGTGGAATTCTCAGGGGGGAACCTCTGGTTTAGTAGCTCAGTAAGTTTGAATGGCTGAGGTTTGCAGCTTTCAAAAAAAAATCCCTATATAGAGGCAGGTTTTTAGCTGGAAGGATGGAGTGGATAAAAATGTCAGCGACATGACAGGGCACCAAAGAGAAGCATGTTAGATGCTACCTAAGGAAATAAACTATTTTAAAAAACAATTAGAAGGATACAGCTTATCTAGAAACATTAACCTGGTATATTATAATAACATTAGCAAAATATTTGGGTAGACCTAGTAGGCCTGGTGATTTAAGAAATGGCTCCTTGAGACACAGGAAGCTTCCCTAGTAACCTGAAGGAGTCCCTAGAAACCCAGTAGTGCCCCCACAGACAGACAAGCGACCTCATCAAGCAGCTCTCTGACACCACAGCCAGATAAATTCACAAAGATGGGAAAAAACCAGTGCAAAAAAGGTGAAACCATCAAAGACCAGAACACCTCTTCTCCTTCAAGGGATCACAACTCCTCAACAACACAGGATCACAACTTGACCGAGAAGGAGTGCGACAAATTGACAGAAACAAGCTTCAGAAGGTGGATAATAACAAACTTTTCAGAGTTAAAGGAACACATTCTAACTCAATGCAAAGAAACCAAAAACCTTGAAAAAAGGTTAGATGAAATGCTAACTAGAATAACCAGCTTAGAGAAGAACATAAATGACTTGATGGAGTTAAAAAACACAGCACGAGAACTACCTGAAGCAAACACAAGTTTTAATAGCCGAATCGATCAAGCAGAAGAAAGGATATCAGAGATTGAAGATCAACTCAATGAAATGAAAAGAGAAGGCAATACAAGAGAAAAAAAAGTGAAAAGAAATGAACAAAGCCTCCAAGAAATATGAGATTATGTGAAAAAACCTAACCTACGCTTGATCGGTGTACCAGAATTTGACAGGGAGAATGAATCCAAGCTGGAAAACACACTGCAGGATATAATCCAGGAGAACTTCCCAAGCCTAGCAAGGCAGTCCAAATTTCAAATTCAAGAAATACAGAGAACTCCACAAAGATATTCCTCAAGAAGAGCAACCCCAAGGCACATAATCACCAGATTCACCAGGGTCGAAATGAAGAAAAAAATGCTAAGGGCAGCCAGAGAGAAAGGTCAGGTCAACCACAGAGGGGAGCCAATCAGACTCACAGCAGATCTCTCAGCAGAAACCCTACAAGCCAGAAGAGAGTGGGGGCCAATATTCAACATCCTTAAAGAAAAGAACTTTCAACCCAGAATCTCATATCCAGCCAAACTAAGTTTCATAAGTGCAGGAGAAATAAAATCCTTTACGGACAAGTATTTATTGAGAGATTTTGTCACCACCAGACCTGCCCCACAAGAGCTCCTGAAAGAAACGCTAAGCATGGAAAGGAACAAGTACCAGTCACTGCAAAAGTAAACCAGTTGGCAAAGACCAAAAATGCAATGAAGAAAATGAGTCAACTAATGAGAAAGAAAACCAGCCAGTAACAAAATGGCAGGATCAAATTCACACATAACAATATTAACATTGAATGTAAATGGCCTAAACACCCCAATCAAAAGATACAGACTGGCAAAAAAGTTTTTGCAATCTACCCTTCTGACAAAGGGCTAATATCCAGAATCTACAAAGAACTAAAACAGATATACAAGAAAAAAACAACCCCATTCAAAAGTGGGCAAAGGATATGAACAGACACTTTTCAAAAGAGGACATATATGAGGCCAACAAACATACGTAAAAATGCTCATCATCACTGGTTATTAGAGAAATGCAAATCAAAACCACACTGAGATATCATCTCACGCCAGTTAGAATTGTCATCATTAAAAAATCGGGAGACAACAGATGCTGGAGAGGACGTGGAGAAATAGGAACACTCTTACACAGTTGGTGGGAGTGTAAATTAGTTCAACCATTGTGGAAGACAGTGTGGTGATTTCTCAAGGATCTAGAAATAGAAATTCCATTTGACCCAGCAATCCCACTATTGGGTATATACCCAAAGAACTATAAATCGTTCTACTATAAAGACACATGCACACATATGTTCACGGCAGCAAACTGTTTACAATAGCAAAGACCTGGAACCAACCCAAATGCCCATCAATGATAGACTGGACAAAGAAAATGTGGTACATATACACCATGGAATACTACACAGCAATAAAAAACGATGAGTTCATGTCCTTTGTAGGGACTTGGATGAATCTGGAAACCATCATTCTCAGCAAAGATGTTTACACTAGCAAAGACCTGGAACCAATCCAAATGCCCATCAATGATAGACTGGACAAAGAAAATGTGGTACATATACACCATGGAATACTATGCAGCCATAAAAAACGATGAATTCATGTCCTTTGGAGGGACTTGGATGAATCTGGAAACCATCATTCTCAGCAAACTGACCCAAGAACAGAAAGCCAAGCACCATATGTTCTCACTCATAGGTGGGTGTTGAACAACGAGAACACATGGACTCAGGGAGAGGAGCATTCACACACAGGGGACAGTTGGTGGGGGTAGGGGAGAGACAATGGGGGGTGGGGAGGGATAACATGGGGAGAAATGCCAGATACAGTATACACCTAAAGTAAAATAAATAAATTATTTAAAAAAAAAAGAAAGAAAGAAATGGCTCCTCAAGGGATATTTATATTTTAGGCCTTTAATAATACTGGGTGTAATGAGTTGCTGAAAAGATTATTCTTTTTATACATAAAAATTATTTTGGACTTAATAGAAAGTTATGGCTTAGCTAAAACAACTTTTATGTCTATTGCATTCAAAGGTTTATTATTGCAAAGCAGAACCAGGCTTTACCTTAATTTATCGGTCAGTGAACACTAACTCACGCAGCCTCTAACAACCCTCTGCACAGGCGAACATGTGCCTTTCTAGACCAGCTAGTGTCTTCCTTATCTCACTGCATAGCTTATTTCCTTCATAAGCATTTTCCATACTCTAGAATTATCTTATTTATTTGCTCATTTGATCATTATCTAGTTCCTCTCTGTTTTATTTGGCATGATGTCCCAGTGCTTTGCACTGAGTAGGCACTCAGCAAGTATTTGTTGAATGCAAGACTGGATGAAGAGATTAATAAAATTTGTGTCATGGGAAGCTGAGTTTGGTCTTGAGGAATATTAGGCTATGGGTAGAATAAATGGGAGAGGGGCCTAACCAGACAGAAAGTCAACATGAGTGAAACAATAGGAGTTTTGTTAGTGGGAACAGGAAGGAAAGCAGATGGAATGAAGAGGTAATTTTATGTTAGATTGTTTGGGGGGAAAAATTACAATTGTCAGAGTAGGGACAGAATGCAGAAAATAATCCAAAACTAAGCAAGATTTTAGAGCTGGGAGAGACATTAGCAATCCAATCAACTCCCTCACAGTGAAATAGCTGAGGTCCTAAGAGGTGATGGTTCCAAAGTTAGCTAGAAAGTTAATGGCGTTACCAGAATCTCATCCTGTTGACTTTTAATCTGGAACTCTTTGCATGCTACTTTGGAAATAGAAAGGCAATAAATCTTTTCGGATGGAAAACATATGGCAAAATCGGTGTTTATGAAAAATAGTCTTGCTCCATATGTAGGGTGAATTGGAGAGAGGAAACTCTAATTCCAAGAGCACAGGGAAGACTGGAGTAAGAGCAGGATGACACGAAGCAGGCACACATCACGGTGGCAGAGTAGGGGAAAGAACACATAATCATTGGAGGACAGACAGGCAGAACTAAACTCAGTTACTCTGTTTCTACAATGAACTTTCTATGAGAAAATATTTAACTCTTACCCCTAAGATATTTTTATTCAGTTCCATCTTGAGTATTTCCTTTTTAGAATGCATTTCAAGTGAGGAAGTGGTTAACAGTCTGCTTTGCACAAGTTAAAAAAGAAATGTGTATTATTGAGTAGTTAGAACAAAAATATGTCAACATGAAGTCTACGTTAGATTTTTAAATCATATAATCATAACTGAGAGCTTATCAAATCAAAGATATAGGCCTGGGGACTGCCTTGCCTAAAAGCTGTTTAGCATGAAATGTGTCTGACATGGATCTGCATGGGCTGCAAGCGTAAAACATGCACCAGAACTTGAAGACCAAATTTAAAAAAGTAAACTCTCTCTTTCATAATTTATCATATTGATTACATGTTGAAATGATAATATCATAAATACACTGGGTTACGTAAAATATATTATTCAAACCAATTTCACCTATTTCTTTTAAATTATTTAAATTTGGTTATAATATTTAACGTTACATATGTGCCATATATTCTTTCTTGCTGTTATTGTTGTTTGTTTGTTTGAGACAGAGTCTCACTCTGTTACCCAGGCTGGAGTGCAGTGACACAATCTCAGGTCATTGCAACCTCCGCCTCCCAGGTTCAAGCCATTCTCCTACCTCAGCCTCCCGAGTAGCTGGAATTACAGGTGTGCGCCACCATGCCTGAATAACTGTTTTGTATTTTTAGTAGAGACGGGGTTTCACCATGTTGTCCAGGTTGGTCTTGACCTCCTGACTTCAGGTGATCCGCCCGCCCTGACTTCCCAAAGTCAAGGGATTACAGGCATGAGCCATCCTTCCCAGCAGCATATATTCCTATGTCACATTACTATATTTTTTATTATTTAGCACTACTTTACTGCTTTTGTGGTCAAAACTGTTTCTGAGTTATTTTTTACGTACTCTGGTTAACAAATATCTCAAAGTTCAGAAGTACTTCATTAGTACTAACTTTTTCAGTGGTAAATGATTTTTCTGAAAATAATTGTGTGATGACTACAATTTATTTCTGAAATAGTAGTTATTAGTTGCTCTTTAAATGTTAATCATATTACTAGAACTTTTATAAAGTGTTATAAGATTTGTGAAGCTCTGGAATCTGAAAAACAGAAGTAGAAGAAATTAGAAAGAAGTAGAACTTTAAGTCCTGACATTTATGTTACAACGCTCAGTGGCCATTTTGCAAGAAAATAACCCTACATGAGAATATACTGGTTTGTGCCAAGTGAAGATTTACTACTGTAAGCTTCCCTGCAAACAGGGAAGAGGTCTACTAAGTACCACCTGCTTTTCAAACAAAAGCTTTATATCTGGTCTTTCTCAGACTACACCACAGCTCATGTAAACTGTATACTTTTCTTAGTTCTTTCAACAGTGCAGTTTCAAAATGCGCTCATTGTAGATTACCTGTGCTTGCATTGTGAAGCTAAAGACTGGGAGAGTACTTTGGGATGGAAGTGGGAATAGGCCTATGAGACTGGAAGTTGTAAACGCATCCAAAAAAAAAAAAATCAACTCCCTCTTCACCCCAGATAGATAGAAGGAAATAGTTTCTTCTCACTGTGCCTTTCGGCCCATTTTTCTTTTTCTTATTTTGATTTTGGTGTGACGTCTGTACATGTCTAAGATATACACCAGCTTAATAAACACACAGAATCACTCCTAAAGGAAGCTTCCTTATAGGTCAGTGCACTTTAAAAACCATACAAACATAAGATTAATTTGAGATTTGAGAATATCTAACATTAGGATCTTATCCAAGATCCACATAGTTTAGTTTTACCACAAATTTGCAAGACAAAAATGTAAAGCCAAGATGAAAACTATGTAGACTTCTGAAAAAACTGTTATTTTTTACAAGTGAATTTAGCATATTTGAACAAAATAATTTATGGATTTTTATTTAAGAGTTTGTGAGTCAATCAACCAACCAATTAGTTAATAAGATCATCAATGAGCAGTGAATATCCCCCATATATGGAACTTTATTAGTTACTTTGAAAATGGAGTAAGTCAGAATGGTCCAGTTAGTGACCACTTCACTGAAGATATGACTGATGCAGCCTTGGAAATATTTTATGGAGGTGAAACTTGATCTGAGCCTTAAAACATGAGTAGAACTTAAGGGAAGAGAGAGAGGTTTTGGGCAAAGGCAAAATTTTGATTTAATAATAGAAGAATAACATATCTCAGAAGCAATAAGAAAAACCAGTATCAAATGTTTCATGTCAGTAGTGGGAGATAAGTTTGGATAGGCCAAGATTTTACAATAATGGTAGAGAATTTTTTGCCTTAGGCATAGGAATTTCTCTTGATTTGGGAGATACCAAGGAATTTATGTAATTTTCTGGGCATAAGAGTAGTGTGAGAAAAATTGGTGTTCAAATGGCATACTAGGGAAGAGATGGGAAGCAGAATACAGGGTCTGAGGCCTATTGAGACAGGTGAGAGGATGCCATAGTGAGTAAGCCCTTGGCTGTAGTAAGGGAAGGGAGAGATGCCTGGGAACTCATGAAGGAAGATCTGAAAAAGCTTAACTGTGATGATGATCTAATGAAAATCAACTTTTAAGAAAAATTAAGTACATCTTTTAGTTGTGTTTTGAGCTCCTAGTCTTCTATTCTTTTAGACCTGTCTTTCCCAGAGAAGTCCTTCATAAATATTTATCTATTCACTTTTAATATTTGTTAGAAAATGAATCAATGGACTAGTTTTCAAATATGCATTCCCATTAAAAAAGTCTGCCTACAAAAATATCATTGCACAATGCAACATGTAATCCTGCCTTTCTTCTTTCCTTCGATTTAGAGTGTTTCTCCATCCTGAATAATCGCTCCTTTATCTTCCTGAAATTCAACACATTTATTAAATACCAACAAAAATGCCACTTCACTTTGTTTCTTGATTCATTCCAGCTAAAGATCTCTGAACTCTTATTTTCATAATTAATCAGCAATCATAGCTCACCTTCTGTTTTAATTTGGTATATTTATTTCATCAGCTACTTAATTGGTACTTCTTAGAGGATAGGGAATATGTCTCATGTGTCTCTATAATTACTCCCTATGTGGTTTAGATTTGCGTTCTGCATGGAGTAGCTGATGTTTAATTTACTATTACGTTACACCAAATTATTTGGTGACACTGTCCTGATTCAGGCACACGGCTGACTTCTCATGTGAACTATTATTACAGTCTCCTAACTCATCGCCCTGTCTCCAATCCAACTTTACATTGCTACCCAAGTCATTTTCATAAATGTTACTTGAGATTGGTGTCACATTCCTGCAGAATAATATCCCAGCCTTTGGTATTTAAGGATCTCTATCACCTGGTGATTCTTTTTTACCCTTTAGGCCACAGGAGAAGCCCTTTTGGGTTGTTACCATCACCTCAAGCAGATCCAAGCTGCTCTTTAGCTAAAATGTCAGAAATTAAACTCTTCTGCTCACTGCCATTGGCCAAAATGGTTTCCTGAAGTTGTCAAAAAGCATCAAAGTCAGACCCAGGGAATGTCTATGTATGTCAACATTTACATTCAATAGTGGTGATGTTCTCTGTAAACTCAGGCTAAGTCCTTTAGGGAAGGG
>PVKV010020284.1:0-34243 GCA_004027835.1 Alouatta palliata
GTGTCTTGTCCTAAGCCAGGCTGGAGTGCGCCAGGAGTGGATGGCATTCTCCCTCCGGCATGCTGGGGCTGTGGCCCTCGCCCTACCTGGCCCCCAGCCGGGCGTGCACAGGATTCCTGGATGTGCAACAGCCCCGGTGCACTCGGCCTGGCCTGGCAGGTCTCAGGGATCTCAGAAGTCACTTCATTTAGATGTGCCCCAGGTCACAGGGCTCTTCAGGGCACTCAGGTCCCACCCTTGATTCCCCAGCTCCTAGCGGGGCTCTGGCCCTGAGAAGGACGGGGGCATGTGACGCTGTGGCCGCACGGCCCTGGCTTTCCGGAACACCAGGTCTGGAGGCAGAGGCTCTGTGCTGGGCCTGAGCCGCTTCTGCTGGTGTCGCAGGGGAGCCCAGGCTGAGAGCTCAGTGCTGCCTGCATTTCCTCCCCTGCCAGGACTGTCTAATCTGGAAAGTAAGCACAGATGAACACAAATGACGGCCAGGCTTTTCCGTGGGCTGAGAGCACCCCCAGAAAAAGGGATGCCTCTCCAAGACCACCGCCTGGCCCTGGGCAGCCAGGTGAACGTCCTTCACCTTGGAGACCCCGTAGGCCTTTGCGGCCACTTCCACTATCATCCACCGTCCCTTCGCCAGCCGGGAAAGTGGCAGCAGGGCTGAGCCCATTTCCAAGGCAGAAACTAAGGAAACAGGAAGGCAAGGGTCTCTGTGTCCAGTCTGGAGAGCCCAGAGTGCGGGGCCGGGTTGGAGCTGAGGCACCAGATGCCTGCCTAGAAGAGGCTGAGTGACAGTAAGCTTGGAGCCTAGGCCCAGCCCAGATGGTGAAACTAGAAGAACTGCCCAGTGCCAAGGTTCAGGCAGACGCAGGCCGCTCCTGGCTGCTGCAGAGGCGAGGGTAGCACAGGACTTTAAGTGCCCACAGAAAGTTCTATAAGCAGCCAGGGGGCTCTCCAGCTGACACCTTAGGCTCAGACTCCAGCCATGTTCATGGAGAGGCAAAGCAGAATCCAAATAAGTGCCAGGCGACACCACCAGGAGCGTCCTTTTTGCACTCGGGGACGGGTGGCGCACGCTGACACCTACACATATATGTGCACTTTTTCCATCGTCCTCCTGAAGTGCATTTAACCTTCAAGGAAGCAGGTTGAAAACAGTGAAACAGGGAACGTGATGAGGTTAGCAATGGCTCAGCATTGTAGAAAAGCCGGCTACGGTACTGCCTCTGAGCTTCCCAGTAGCCAAAGTCAAGAAGGAAACTATATTTAGGCAATTCACAAGGAAAGACAAATAGGATATGGGGAGGAGTCCCCGTCCCAAGACCGCCGACATTTCTCCCTTGGAACTGCTCCGCACTCACTCGCCATTTCTATAGCATGGCACGGTGTTAGTAACACTCAGAGTGGTGTTCACAGGTACCCACATTTCACAGAGTGCCGATCTTCTCTGAATGCCCCAGCATCTCGGAAAACCTGCCTTATTTCTCTTTCCTTACAAGAGAGGCCACAGCCTGGCAAGGCACAGGAGCAGGTATTGCTCTGAAGTTCCTTTCTTCTCCTGGAAAGCAGGTCCGCCCAACACTGGGGTCTCGCAATGACCCCCGATCTTCTGGGCCTCTCTCCAGGAGGGTGCGGGCCAACACGGTGTGCATACCGTGTCCTGACCTTTGTTCCCTGGGCTTCTTCCTTCTCTGCCAGTGGCAACTCCTGTTTTCCTCCTGCTTCTCCACGGACGAGGACTCAGAATCGCAAATGCCAGTGGTCTGAGTGTTCAGACACAGGGCTGTGGTTTTGGGCAGAACACCCAAGTTATGGTTATACTGAAATGGGATGTCAGGACTGCATCTTGTCACAAAGCCTGGAGATTTCTCGTGATTAGACGGGGCCACATCAGACACAGAAGGAGAATGCCATAGAGATGTAGGAAGTGGCCAGGCGCCATGACTCACACCTGTAATTGCAGCACTTTGGGAGGCTGAGGCAGGCAGACCACCTGAGGTCAGGAGTTTGAGACCAGCCTGGCCAACATGGTGAAACCCTGTCTCTACTAAAAATACAAAAATCAGCTGGGCGTGGTGGTACACGCCTGTAGTCCCAGCTACTCCAGAGGCTGAGGCAGGAAAATCACTTGAACCTGGGAGGCAGAGGTTGCAGTGAGCCAAGATGGCACCACTGCACTCCAGCCTGGGCAACAGAGCAAGACTCTGTCTCAAAATAATAAAAATAAAAATCTAGGAAGCCGGTATGCGGGGGCCCTGGTGCTGTCCCCTGGCACCACTCCCCCAAGCCATCTATGCAGCTGACTTGGAGGGCGCAGTCGTCAGTTTCATCCAGGGTGTCTCCTGCAGAGAACGCCTTTCACCTGCAAAGTCCTTGGTTCACGGGGCCGACGCCCCCGCTGGTTCCCGCCTGGCCGCTCAGATGTTGGTGCTCCATTCAACCTCAAAGCAGCTTCAGCGCTTGCCTAGGGTGTCCCCAGAGCTGCGTGCCGGTCCTTTTTTGAAACTGCGCCACTGCGTTTAATCCCGAAGACAACACAGACCCTCCTGCTGCTGTTCAGTTGCCTTCATCTTATTAGGAATTTGCTTTGAGAGACAAAGGGGCTTATTTGTGAGTTGTGCTCGTCTCTCAGCAGTCACAGAGCTGGCGTTTTCATCTTTGTCAGTGACAATCGGGTGTCAGAAATGATTGATCCGCTAAGTTGTTGCTGATTTTAATTTGTCTACCATTGGGCAAGCAGTACTATAAAAGCAGTTTGGAGTTTTCCTGCCACTTGAGAAAACGATGTAATGATTCCATCCTTAGAAGGGGGCTAGGTCCCGGAAGCCACAGTGGACCCTTGCCTGGGTTGCCCCCATCCGTCAGAGGAGCCACCAGGGGGGCCCTGGAGTCTGGAAGTCTCATCGCTCTCTTGAACCAGACAGAGTGGAAATGCCGGGTGTCATCACATTTAAAAACATTTTCACATGAAACCCATAGGTGGGAGTGCCAGTGGCTGGGAAGATATCTAAAGTGAACTATTTGAGACGAGGGAACAGACACGTTATTTATTCTTTTAAGGCAGGCAACAGTAAAAGGTGAACATGGGGGAGAAACACTTTATCTAATGTAACAGTGAGTCACTTTTTTTGGTTTCTCAAATAAATAGTAATTAAATCATGTAAGCTGAGACAACAAAATTGCTTGAAAAACCAATCCTCCCACCATAATTGCTTAGATACCCACATTTTTATAAATACTAGGTAATTCTACCCATGGCTTTTATCACCAGAATGTGAAACAGGCTGTGCATGCGTCATCATTCACCACGGCTCTAGGCGACAGTCGCAAAAGCACACGTCTAAAAAATGAGCTAATGTGGTCCAGACGAATCTGCTCCTCCAGAGGTGCCTTTTGCTGCAGCAGAATGAGAGATGGCCGTGGTGCCGGAGCCGTGAAGTTTGGCCTCCTGGAGCCTAGTAGTTAATGTTTTTGGAAGCGAAGCAATGACAGCACCCAGCGGTACCGATAGACTGTCTGCCTTCAGCTGTTTCCAGTTCACCAAGAAAGCAACTGGGTGGGGCCAGGGTCTTTCCTGGCCACATCTGCCCAGCCCACCCCTAGGCGGTTCGCAGGCATCAGGTCTGGCTTAGTAATAAAAAGGATCAGAAACACAGCAGAGTCGAGTTCTGCTGCCAGAATCTACCTGCCGTGGAGGAATGGTCCCTCTCGCTCCTTCCCTGGACTTAGCCTTCTTAGGGTAGAAAAACAGGTCTGTTAGGGGCTTTACGATCTACACTGGCAGGCAGAAGATTTGCATAGGCGAGAGTAGGGGGAACCGAGGGAATGTTTCTGAGGTGGAGAACACCCACTGTGCTGCTGCTAAAAGACTCCAGTTGGATTCAGAGATAATAGCAGCAAGGGAGACATGCATTTGTAGAAGGAGAGCAGCTGTGTTGTAGATAGAATGGAAGCTCAGCATTGCTTTTTTTCCCCTCCTGTTTTAAAATCCTCTGGCTAATTCCCTAGGCGTTGAGATAAAACACACCACCTCCTCAGGAGGTGGAGAAATGCATGCAAACCTCATGCCCTGAAGCCCACTGCGGGCCTGGAGGGCATCCTGCGTGGCTGCTGCCATTGTCACCACCCTTCTGCAGGCCAGGCCAATCCTGACTCTCTCCCCCTCCTCTTGCAGTCAAGTTCAGCAGCTGTTTGGGGACCAAGGGGACGCAATATGAGACCGACAGCGTGGACTTCAAAGTTGGGGCAGATGGGACGGTCTTCGCCACCCGGGAGCTGCAGGTCCCCTCCGAGCAGGTGGCGTTCACAGTGACCGCGTGGGATAGCCAGACAGCTGAGAGATGGGACACTGTGGTGCGGCTGCTGGTGGCCCAGACCTCGTCCTCGCACTCTGGACACAAGGTAAGGTGTGACCACCGGGTCTGCGCCCACGTCTAGATGTCCTAGTTCCTCCTGCAGGTCCCGGGCAGAGCCTCTGCCAGGCCTCCCTCAGGACGGAACATCGCCTCCTCCTTGGGCTCTGCCGCTTAAGAAAAGCCGGTGCCAGCTGGGTACCCCTGCCCTCTGCACTAACCTAAGCCGAGCACCCCTGCCCTCTGCACTGACCTGAGCTGAGCATCCCTGCCCTCTGCACTGACCTGAGGCAGGGCCTTTGTGGCAGGAAGGCCCCCTGGGCAGGCGCACAGACCCCACACTCAGGTTAAGACCCAGTGCCACCCACGGGCTTGATGTTCTTCATACGTTTATGAACAAGGGGCCCCACATTTTCATTTCCAACTGGGCATTGCAAATTCTGGAATCCCTCCTGCCTCCCGAATTTTACAGCCCACCAGACCCAGGACGTCTGAAGCCTGGAGGGATAAGAAGCAAGGTAGAGACCACGTGGTTGGAAGGGAACCAGCCAGAGGGAGCTGGTGAGAGAGGAATTTAGAGAGCAGGGAGGGAGAGGGAGAGAGAAGAAATGGGAGAGAGAGAGGAAGAGAGGGAGAGAGAGGAGGAGTGGGGAGGGGAGAAAGAGCTTCACACAGACATAAAAAGTCATGTTAGTCAGCATCCCAGCTGCCCCCTGACTCTGCCTCCTTCTAACCTGGCTGCCTGGCTTGCCTGGGTGACAGAGAAGGGCGACCTCACCATCCCTTGTCCTGAGAGCTCCCTTTTATCCTGGCATATTCCGGCAATCCAGCACCAGGCTGCTGGACGGCCAGTGTTCCTCCTCCAGCTCCCAGCTGTGAGGTTCCTGGGCCTGATGGGGAGTGGCCAGGTCCCAGCCCATGCCTGATGCGGAAGTGGCCAGGTCCCAGCCCGTGCCTGATGGGAGAGTGGCCAGGTCCCAGCCCGTGCCTGATGGGGAAGTGGCCAGTTCCCAGCCTGTGCCTGATGGGGAGTGGCCAGGTCCCAGCCCATGCCTGATGGGGAGTGGCCAGGTCCCAGCCCATGCCTGATGGGAGAGTGGCCAGGTCCCAGCCCATGCCTGATGGGGAAGTGGCCAGGCCCCATCCCGTGCCTGATGGGAGAGTGGCCAGGCCCCATCCCGTGCCTGATAGGAGAGTGGTCAGGTCCCGTCCTGTGCCTGATGGAGAAGTGGCCAGGTCCCGTCCCGTGCCTGATGGGAGAGTGGCCAGGTCCATCATGTGCATGATGGGAGAGTGGCCAGGTCCCGTCCCATGTCTGATGGGAGAGTGGCCAGGTCCCCTCCCATGCCTGATGAGAGAGTGGCCAGGTCCCATCCCGTGCATGATGGGAGAGTGGCCAGGTCCCGTCCCTTGCCTGATGGAGAAGTGGCCAGGTCCCGTCCCGTGCCTGATGGGAGAGTGGCCAGGTCCCGTCGCGTGCCTGATGGGAGAGTGGCCAGGTCCCGTCCCTTGCCTGATGGAGAAGTGGCCAGGTCCCGTCCCATGCCTGATGGAGAAGTGGCCAGGTCCCGTCCTGTGCCTGATGGGAGAGTGGCCAGGCCCCATCCCGTGCCTGATGGGAGAGTGGCCAGGTCCCGTCCCGTGCCTGATGAGAGAGTGGCTAGGTCCCGTCCCGTGCATGATGGGAGAGTGGCCAGGTCCCGTCCCGTGCCTGATGGGGAGGTGGAAGCAGGTCTCATTTGCCTTGAGTGTCCTGGCACTGGTTGCAGCCGCTGCACCGCCTTAAGATGTGGGGCTACTGAAGAAGCTGTGCCGGGCGGCCTGCAGGACGGCACTGAAAAAGGCCAGCCTGTAGTCCAGCTGTTGCAGCTGCCTGCCTGAGGGGCCACAGTGGTGGAAAGAGCATGTGCCAACCCCTCCAAATCCCCCCGGTTAACGCGAGGCCTCTGTGGGGTCGTTTGAGTTACGGTGAGCAAAGGAAATCACCACACAAGGCGGCAGCCACTGGTGATCACGGGCAGTCCCTCGGAAAAGGACCTCGGGAAGTAAAGGGTTAAGCAGAGGCAAGCAGATTCCTTTCTGTGGGTCTCCCAGAACCTCACGACTCATGTGCTGTGGAAGCCTCTGAGTGGGACACGGTCTGCAAATTTCCTCAAACTGTCTGACCAAGGAACCCTTCCCCATGGAAAGCTTGCAAGGCAGGTGTGCCAAGGAACCCACTTTGGGAAGGGAGGGACCTGTGTCTTCTTCTGATTTGTTTCTTAGGTGGAAGTGGAGGTGGTTTAGGTTAGAAAAGAGAAAGTGTGACTCGGGTGAACAGTCTTCACCGCCTGATGAGCTGACCCCATGGGGAAAGGAGGTCGTGTCCTCCTGAGTGTGTTAAACCAGACATCAGAACATTCCTTTAACAGCAGCGGCCCCCACATCCTGATCCCCACCTGTGAGTCCTGAAGATTCTAGAACAGCGTATGTTGCTTTCATTCTTTCCTGAGTAATTATGACAAGTCATGCCCTGGTGAGCAAGACAGGCCCTTGGGCAGCCTGGGGACCCTGTCCCATCATGCCTGTGACTTCCGAACTGTCCCCACGTCCCCGATTGTGATGCAGAAACTTGGCACCTTGTGGGCTGAGAGCAGAGCCCCTGAGAACCTGTCGAAGGCCTCAGATAAAGGCTCTAATTGAAAATCTAATGAAACCTTTTCTTGGGCATGTTCATGAAGCGATTTCAGAGGCAGTGAATCCCCTGGCCCTCTGTGGAAGGTGCAGGCCCAGCTATGGTTGCAACTAGACAGTTCCCCATGAGAGTGGGCCTTGACCCATGCCAGGCTGGCCCAGGAAGCACCCAACCAGCGGAGCAGGGGACACTGAATTTCTATCTAGGCTCAGAGCACCTGGGGGAGCCCGGCTGTGGGGTCACTGGGGGATGCAGCCCCGTGTCCCTGAGATGTGACTGTTGCAGGGTACAGTGGGCCAGCCTGGCAGCCCAGGAGACCCCGCCCTCCGGCGTTTGCATTGCCAATGGTTCCTCTCCTGACTTTCGAGGACCCACTCAGACCTCGCCCCAGGTGGTGTTAGCTTGTCCACCCCCTCCACACCCTGCAGGTGGGTGCCGTCCTTGCCCCCCCATCACACATGAGGGCGCTGAGCATGTGACCGCAGCCCTGTGCTGCCTGGGAGACCTGATGTGTAGGAAGGAGTGGAAAGGACTTTGCAGGTGTGGTGGAGTCCAGCCTGGTGTGAGAGCAGCCCCCAGGGTGTGGGCACACGTCAGGGCTTCTGCGACTCACTGGCTGGGTGTTTTAGGAGCATTCAGGCAACTGTGAGGCAAGCTGCTCTGCAGAATGGGAGAGTAATGCTACCCACATCCCAGCCGACGGGTGTTGGTATTTCGTGAGGTTATGGAGGTCCGGAGGTGGAAGATAGCAGCGTGTATGGTTGTCATTGCCTGGTCCCAGCCTTCACAATCCTGTGCTTATCACAGCTGCTGGGCCTCGCTGGGCAGCATGGGGGTGGGAGGGGGCAGGCAGGGAGTGGGGTCACCATGGAAAGCGGCCACCTGGTTGATGCGCCCTTACAGAGCGTGATGCCAGCCTCCAGCTAATACCACCCTATAGATGATCAAGGTGACCTCGGATAGCTGGTGTCTTGGCCGCCCGCCAGAAGCAACTGTGCATCTTTCCCAGGGTGAGCTGTCACCCAGGCACCGAGCTGTGTCCACCTTCTTTCATCTTCAACATCCAGCACTCAGCCTCATGACGGGGCAGAGGAGGAGGGACAAGGCCATAGAAAGAACGATCAGAAGAAGTGGCAGATACAAAAGGACACACAGGGGCTCCAGAGCATGGGGCGATCAGACAGATTCTACAGGGACTGTGCTTACTATGTTTAAGCAACTTAAATAGAAGACTTTGAGGGAGATTTAAGAGGTATAAAACAGAATTATTAATAGTTGGGCAGCTGGGAACTGAAAACTAAACCTAACAAAATTAAGAGCTCAATGGATAGATATATCTGCAGATTTGACATGGCTGAAAAAAGAATTAGCAAAGCAAAAAATATCAAAAACATTCATGCTGTAAAGCATGAAGAGATACACAGAAGGAAAATACGGAAGCAAGCCCGAGAGGTGCTGGAGACGTGGTGAAAAGGTCTAACGTGTGTTTGCATGTGAGGGGAAGAGGGAAAATGGAGCAGAAGTAATATTTGAAAATACAGTGGTAGAAAATATTCCAAAACTGAAAACATTCATCTAGGCATGGATTCAAGAAGCCCTATGAACTCTATGCAGGAGAAATATTTAAAAAAACACACGCATGCACAGTACCTAGATGCTTTATAGTAAAATAGTTAGAACCCAAAGACAAAGAGAAAATCTCAGAAGCAAACAGAGAGAAAAGGCCTCTGAGGGAGTTACGACTAGATGCAGGCTGACTTCTCAGCAGGAACTGGGGCATTAGAAGACAATGGAATGAGCTCTTAAAAGTGCTAAAGGAAAACAGGATTCTGTCATCCAGTCAAACTGTCTTTCAAGAGGTAAAGTTGAATGGAGAAAAGCTGAAAGAATCTGTCCCAAGTGACGTTCTTCAAACAAAAATAAAACGAGTTGAGGTGAACGCTCAGAAATGGAGGAAAGAATGAGGCCGTGGGAAAAGGCCACGGACACAGAAAAGTGGAAAGGAGTATCAGCAGTGTAGTGGTTTGCGGGGTGTGAGTAGGTAACTCGGATTCACAGCAAAACTGCGTAAGTGTTGAGGAGGGATAAATGGAATCAAATAGGTAGAAGTTGTTTGCATTTTTATCAAAAATGATGGAAATAACAAATAACTCATAAATAAGACAAAGACACTTGTTATAAAGTCTTTAGAAAATCATATGACTAAAAGAGTCCTCAGAGTCTATAAGTAGTAGCATAATACATGGAAAAAATAGAATGATAAAATTATCAAGCCAAAAATGTAAAAAAATAAAATAAAAAAGAGAGAGAGAGAAATGAAAACAGAATAGATAGCCTATACATTTCTCTTTGAGTAAGATGGCAGATTTGCAAATATATTTGTAATTATAATAAATGAAAATATATTTGGTATAATTTTAAAAACCAAATTGATGGATAAAGATGAATCCATGTATATGCAGTTTTTAAAAGATATGTCTGAAAAGTATAAAAGGCTAATGGTTAGCAGCAAAATCCTAGAGAAATAACCACCATGCAAGTATCAACCAAAAGGCAGTTGGTGGACTCTGTTAATATCAGACGAACAGAATTGGAGGAAAAAGCGTTCTGTGCAAGGGGGAACACTTCACAGATAAACAATTCAATTCACCAAGAAGATGCAGGAATCCTAAATGTGCATGCACTTAATAATATGCCTTCAAAATATTTATGCCAAAATTGACAGAAATAAAAGGAGAAATAAATATGCAATCAGTGGGAAATTTTAACAAACATTTCTTAGTTATAGGACAAGCAGAAAACATCAGTAAGGAAATAGATTAGAATCACACAATTAATAGATCTGACTTTACTAAGACGTATGAAAGCACAGAAGCCAACCGCTGCTAAATATACATGATTTTTAAGTATAGAGAGAACATTTACAAATATTCACCAAGCAAGTCCCAACACACTTCATTGCCTTTGAGCAATTCTCAACATACTTCAAAGGTTTAAAATCAAAACATAGTTTGTTTTCTTAACTCAGAGCAATCAGGCTAGAAATCAATAACAACGAACATAACTGGAAAATCCCCATAGATTTGGAAGTTAAGTAAAAGACTCCTCATTAACCCTTGGGCAGAAAAAAACATCACATGTAAATGAGTGAATATTTTGAACTGAGTAATAAAACTACTGGGATGGAGCTAAAGTCATGCCCATATGGAAATGTTTAGCCTTAAATGCATAGATTACAAGATAAAGAAGGCAGAAAATTGGCCGGGTGTGGTGGCTAACACCTATAATCCCAGCACTTTGGGAGACCGAGGCAGGTGGATCACCTGAGGTCAGGAGTTTGAGCCTAGCCTGGCCAACATGACAAAACCCTGTCTCTACTAAAAATGTAAAAATTAACCAGTCTTGGTGGTGGGCCCCTGTAATCCCAGCTACTTGGGAGGCTGAGAGAATCGCTTGAACCAGGGGCAGAGGCTGCAGTGAGCCGAGACTGTGCCACTTCATTGCAGCCTGGGCAACAAGGGAGACCCCATCTCAAAAAAAAAAAAAAAAAAAAGGCATAAAATCAACAATCCAGGCATTCATCTGAAGAAATTATAAAAATAACAGAAAACAAGACCCAAAGTCTAAAGAAGGAAATTGTTACAACAGGAGGAAAACGCAATGAAACAGAAAGCAAAAGAAACAACAAAGTTGGTCCTTTAAACCGCTAAGCTGATCAGACTGAGTAAAAGGAAAAGATAGAAACGGCAGCTAATCCATATCAGGGATGAAAAGTGACATCACAACTAATTTTGTGGACGTCAGAAAGATCATTTGAGGATATTATATACAATTTATACCAAAAAGCTTAAAAATATACATGGAAAGGATAATAGTGTAGAAATATACGCCTTACCAAACTAACATAAGAAAAAAGTCTGAACCATTTTAATGTTACAAACAAAATTAAAACTAAAATCCTTATCACAAAGAAATGTCCACACCTGCTGGCTCCACTCCCCAAGCTGTCCGGAGAAATTAAAACAAATCTTACACAAACTTGTCCGAAGATTTTAGCAAGAGGAATTCCTCCCCCAGAATTTTGTCTTTCCAAATCCTGGTAGCGACCGTGCCTAAGGCCTGGCATGAACTGTGTTCGAAACTGACGAGAACTTTGCCCAAAATGGGTGAGGATCATATCCAAAACCTGACATACGTTGTATCCAAAACCACCAAGAACCATGTCCAAAAACATCGAGAACTTTGAAAGGACATGAGAGAATAGATCGTTATAGGCAAGGCTTGCTCATCAATAGCTGCAAAAACACCAACCAAAATATTAACAACCTTGAATCCAGTCATGTTTACGGAGGATGGTAAGTCGTGGTCAAACTGGATTTGTTCCAAGAAGGTAGAATTGATTTAATCAATATGACTTAATATAGGATAAAGAATAAAAATCATATGATTGGATGAGTAGCAACAGTCAAAATTTAACCTCCATTCAGAACAAAAAAAAATTTAGCAAATTAGGAAATTATTTTCCTAATTTGCTAATTAACAAAAGACTTTTGTTAATCTCATAAAGGGCACCAAAAGCCTGCAGCAAATAGCCAATTTACTATTGACCTACTCAGTGCCTTCCCTTAAGAGCAGAAATGTGGCAAGGAAGCTGTTACATCACACACTGGAGGTACAAGCCAATGCAGTAAGGCAAGAAAAAGAAATCAGAATAAACAAAACTGACGTTATTTGTAGCTTATATGATTATACATGTTGGAAAATGTAATCTGTCCTAAGTTGCTGGGATTCGTGAGTAAGGCTAGCAGGGGTACTGGACGTAACAGTTGTACTTCTGTGTACCAGGAATAAATCATTAGAAAATAAAATCTGAACTAGATCCCAATTACAATGGCATTAAAAACAATCATACAACTGGGAATCAATCTAACAAAAATGAACAAGACTTTTTACATCTTGTTGAGAAAAATGAAAGACCTATAAAAACGGAGGGATATGGCAAGCCCATGACTTGGAAGGCTTATGTCAGAATATTAATTGTACCCAAAGCTGCTACAGCGTCAACACAACCTCAGGAAAAATTCTGGCAGATTTTTAGTTTGCTTGTTTGGAAGAGTAAAGAGCCGATTTAAAATTTTTAAATAGAAATGGAAAGGGCCAAGGTAGCTTAGAACAAGAAGAAAATGGGAGGACACGCCCATCAAGACATATCATTGGGCTGTCCTGCTTGCTCCTGGCCAGTCAGCCACACTCCTGGCCTCCGCCCACCTAATGCCAGGGGAAGCCCCATAACCTCCATATGCAACCAAAGCTCTTTCCAGCCATTGCCAGATGTTTTCTGGGGGACAAAACTGCCCCCTTCTGAGAACCACTGAACTATAGCCATTCAAATGGTGTGGTTTTGGAGCAAAGATGATCAGATAGACACGTGGGACAAAAACAGTGAGCCCAGAAAAAGATATGTAATGTTTTTTAAAATCAGCTTCATGGACATATGACTTTCACACTACAGAATCCACCCAGTTCATCTTTACAAGCTGATGAGCCTTGCCAAATGCCCAGGGCGCGGACGCTTGACTTTTTATAAGAGCAGCGCTGTACAGTAGGTGCCAGCATGCTGTAGCCCACAGGTCTTTTATGGCCAGCAAGCTAAGAATGGTTTTCACATTTTTAAGTGATTCCATTTTAAAGGGGTATGTAAGTACTTACACAATGTCCTCAGTTTTCCCCCTTGCCCTGTGAGGTGCCTAAAATATTTACTATCTGGCCATTTGGGGGAAAGTTTGCCCATTTCTACTGAAACAACAGAGGAAAGACTGTTTTTCCATAAATGGTGCTGGGCCAATGGAGCATCTTTAAGAAAAAAAGTGAAATGACCCCTACCCCACACCACAACCAAAATCCATTTCAGGTGGACTGAAAATCCAAACATGAAAGAGAAAGCAATATAGCTGGGAGTGACGTGATCCAGGTGTGGAAAGCTTTCCCATGCGTGAAACATGGGAACTTTATTAAAAATAAGAACTTCTGCTGGGCATGGTAGCTCACGCATGTGATCCCAACACTTTGGGAGGCCGAGGTGGGCAGATCACCCAAGGCCAGGAGGTCGAGACCAGCTTGGCCAACATGGTGGAACCCTGTCTCCACTAAAAACACAAAAATTAGCCAGGCGTGGTGACTGGTGCCTGTAATCCCAGCTACCCGGGAGGCAGAGGCAGGAGAATTGCAAGTAAGCCGAGATTGTGCTTCTGCACTCCAGCCTGGGCAACATGGGCTCAAAAAAAAAAAAAGAAAGAAAAGAAAAGAAAAGAAAACTTCCCATCTTCAAAGCATATGACTTAAAAATGAGACAATATGGCAGAGCCTGGGAAGGGACATTTGCAGTACTCACTTACAGACCAAGGACTCACACTCAGAAGATGTAGAGAATCTCAGATCACTATCTACGGACACACAAGACGGCTGATCACCAGAGAACAGTGCGTAGTGGTGGATAAACATAAGACAGAGGCCGGCACAGTGGCTGGGTGCCTATAATCCCAGCACTTTGGGAGGTGGACGCAGGAGGATCACTTGAGGTCAGGAGTTCAAGACCAGCCTGGCCAACATGGTGAAACCCTATCTCTCCTAAAAATACAAAAATTAGCCAGGCGTGGTGGCAGGCACCTGTAGTCCCAGCTACTCAGGAGGCTAAGGCAGGAGAATCGCTTGAACCAGGGAAGCAGAGGTTTCAGTGAGCTGAGATCATGGCACTGCTCTCCAGCCTGGGTGACAGAGTGAGACTGTCTCAAATAAATAAATAAATAAATAATATGAGCTCAACCTGAGCAAGGCAATTGGAATGGCGAAAATTGGAAAGACTTGTACTACCAAGTATTGGTGGGAATATGGAGCAAGTGGAATTTTCATATACTGTTTTTCACTTGTTTGTTTTTATTTTGAGACAGGATCTCACTCTATTGCCCAAGCTGGAGTGCAGTGGCACCCTCGTAGCTTACTGTAGCCTCAAACTCCTGGGCACAAGCAATCCTCCTACCTCAGCCTCTGAGTAGCTGCAGGCATGCATCGTCACACCTGGTTGTTTGTTTGTTTGTGTGTTTTTTAACTTTTTATAGAGACAGGGTCTCGCCACATTGCCCAGGCAGGTCTCAAACTCCTGGGCTCAAGCAATCCTCCCATCTCAGCTTCCCAAAGGGTTGGGATTACAGGCGTAAGCCACCATGCCCAGCCTTTTCATATACTCCTGATGGGAGTGTACAAGGATACAAACACTTTAGACAGCAGTTCAGAATTATTATTAAAGTCAAATGTACATATGCCTCATTTTTGGTGTATGCTCCATGGCAGTATAGGCAGGTAATACCAAGGCCTCTGTACAAGACGTTGAGAGAAGCCTTACACATCATCACCAAAAGCTGGAAACGACGCACACACCTTCACCATTGCAATGGGTCAGTACGTGTCAGTGGGCTCCTACCATGGAATATTATCCAGCAGTAAAGTTTAACAAACTGCAGCTAGAAGCAAAAAAGCCGGCGAATCTCATAAACGTGTGACCAAGGAAGGAGAGCGGGCAGGGGCCAGGCAGCAGAAACGTGTTCCAGCTGAGTGATCGCACTCCCGTGAGGTCCAAATTCAGGTGGCACTGAGGTATAGAGTTGCAGCCGGTTGAGGTTTCCTGTCAGGGGGCAGCGGGAAGCCATGCTGGGGGGCACACGAGGTGGGAGGGAGTCTTGTGATGAGACAGGTGTTTCTTCTGCCATCCTTTATTTAGCTGGTATTCTGTGTGCTGTTGTGCTTCTAGTCTGTCACTCACAATTTAATTCTTTAATAAACAAATGCATGCAGAGGGCCGCCTGACTGTTTGGAGAAGGTGGGCGTTCTGATGGGGGCACGTGGTGAACAAGAGTTCTGCTGGCAGAAGGTTCTGGAGAAACAAAGGGCCTCCTTCAAAGCATCTGTTTACAAAGCACTAGGAGTCCCAGGGTAGCGTTTATCGAGAGGAGCCTGGAAGCCAATTCTGCCAGGGCAGGCATACGGGGACCCCTAATTTCCTGGTTATTTAAATTTCATTTCTCTTATGTCGAGTTTTCTTCAAGTGCAGCCTTCTTGTCCATTATTTTAGCGGCTTTGTGGACCTGGGTGAAACTGACAGCTTTACAGTTAGATGAACCATAAAAATTTGGCAACTTTTCTCCTTCTTTTGTCCTCCTCTCTTAGCAACTATTTGAAAGCAGCCCTTCTGTGGGCAGTGCAGGCAGTGCTAGAATCTGGAAGAACTGTTTTTTGGTGCAGTCTTGCAGGAACGCTGATAGCAATTCAATTAGGAAATGCAAATTAGGTCACTTATTTCCCACCAGAGTGCTGAGTCGCCCCTGGGGAATCAGAGCCACGTTCAGGCCTCACAGGAAATACTGGAGATCAAGTTCTCACCCAGTTGTCATCTGACCAGCCGCTGCAAGCGCTGCAAAGTGGCAATAGGACCTGTGGGTATCATTTGCAAAAAAGAAACTGTTGTTTATGAAACTAATATCGGGTCTTCGAGCACGCGTCAGCGTTTGTGAGGATCAACTCGGCTGAGCAATGTCCCACGGTCGGGCAGGCCCAGGCTCTGACCTGTGGTCTTTTCTGGGTGTTTCTGACCCCCAGATCCTATGGGCTAAACTGCGTCCCCAAAATTCAGGTGCTGAAGTCCTCAGTACATGACTTCACTTGGAAACCGGGGTTTTGCCGACGTAGTTAGTGAAGAAGAGGTAGTTGGGGTGGGCCCAACAGGACTGTGTCCTTAGGGAAGGGAAAATGTGGACGCAGATGCCCCACGGAGACGCCTGTGAGGAGGAGGCAGAGAGCTGGGGGACACCTTTGAAAGCCAAGGATCAGGGAAGCGTGCGGCAGCCACCAGGACCCAGGAGAGACTAGGGAGCAGATCCTCCCACACAGCCTCCCAGGGACCAGGACCCAGGAGAGACTTGGGAGCAGATCCTTCTGCACAGCTTCCCAGGGACCAGGACCCAGGAGAGACTTGGGAGCAGATCCTCCCACACAGCCTCCCAGGGACCAGGACCCAGGAGAGACTTGGGAGCAGATCCTCCCACACAGCCTCCCAGGGACCAGCGCGGCCAACATCTTGATTTTGGACTTCCAGACTCCAGAGTTGTAAGGGAATAAATCTCCATCTCAGCCGGCTGGCTTGTGGGCCAGTGCCTTCTAGCCGATGTGGAGACTCAGGTGGCAGAGTGCAGACAGACCCCAAGGCACCCCTAAAGGCAAGGAGGTGGGTCCCCAACCAGGAGTCCCGCCCAGGGCTCCAGAACCCCTGAGTCCTCTTGGTGCACATAGCACATACACAATGCACACCACACACACACACCACACACACACACCACATACCACACACGCATGCCCCGCACACACTACACACACAGGCCCCACACACACCACACACCACACAGTGCACACCACACATACCACACACACCCCACCTACACACCACACACGTGTGCCCTGCACACACTACACACACAGGCCCTGCACACACCACACACATACTACACACACCACACACACATGTCCCACACATACCGCACAGTGCACGCCACACACACCTACCACATACACACCATACATATACACATACACACAGGTACACGCTATGCACCACACACACCACATATATAGCATTCAAAAGGCTGGGGCCAGGGGCAACGTCCACTGGCTCAGGGAGCCCAGCAGAGCCTAGGCCGGGTAAACTCTCTCCCGCACAGGCCTGTCCCCCACCACTCACATGGTCCATCCCCACAATCCCCCGGCCCATCCCCCCACCCTCCTGGTCCCTCCCTCATCCCCTGGTCCCTCCCCCATCTCCTAGAGAGGCCTGGGGGTAAGTCACTTTTTGCCCTTCACCCTGAGAGTGGAGGCCTTATAAGTGAGGCTGGCAGTGCGGAAACATCCACAGACTGCCTCCTCTATGAATTCCCCAGGGCCGGCTGGCCCGTGTCTGAACCTGGACACCTGAGCTCTTGAGAGCTTTAACTAAAGGGGATCACGGGACATCAGGGCCATGAGGGGATGGTCCCCCAGGGCTCTCCGCATGAGCTGTTTCTGCAGAAGGCATGTCTGCCTCGGGAAAGCAACCAGAAGGGCCTGAGGTGTGGGTCCAAGTTTGATGCTCACGTCTCTATAACATAGCAGTTCATTATCCTTCTCCAAAAGATCGCCCTCAGCAGGGCTGAAAAACAGCAATTCTAGAAAAAAACAAACAGCAACAGTGCCGTTGGCAAACTTGTAGACAGCCTGTGCACCGTCCTGGCTTTGTTTTGAAGATGACGAGCTATTTTAATGAGTGCGAATAACCTCCACGCTCCTGCAAGTTCAGACACTGTCACCAGCAGAGGTCTGGCTGCTCAGGCGCAGAGTCAGTGGCCCCTGGGTTGGGCAGAGCATGTGTTGGTGTCTGCACGCACGTTTCTCCGCATCAGAACACAGAGCCCCCAAACCCCTCCAGGGCGCTCGAGTTTCGAGGGTGATGGGCTGTCAGTATTAGGTTTCATGGGCATCCAGTCACCCCAAAGGAACTGCAGCTTGTAACCCTTCAGGGTGTGAAGGATGGGATTGACTGCTGGCGCTGGTCTCGCTTCTTTCAGAGCTGAAAAGTTCAAACTTAGCTGGTGTTTTCAGGCTGCAAATGGCCTTGAACGATATCTGAGCCAGCCCTTCACCTGTATGTGGAGGGGTGCCCAGGGCCCCAGGGGCAGTCAGCTGCAGGGATGACCCCAAACTCCCCAGGACCAGGCAGGGAAGCCCCCTAGGGAGCAAAATGTGGTGAGCTATTGGTCATTTTCCCCAGGCCAGTCCTGATGGAAGAAGGGCAGACCTCAGTGCAGATGCTGCGAGGGGCACTGTCCCAGGAAGATCTAAAGGGGATGAGCATATGGTGACCCTGAAGGTGACTTGGTGAAGATTCTTGCCACCGTGTGGAGGGAGGGGGATAAAAGCAGGCAGTGCAGGCAGAGAGGCTCTGGTCACGTGAGCCGTGGAGGGAGGAATGGGTGGTACACACTCTGTGCCATCTCCTCCCCCAGGAACGTGGCCACAGGACTGGACCTGAGTGGCAGCCATGCCTCTGGGGACCTTGGAGTCCCATAGGCTGGGATGATCTGGAGGTCACGGCCTTTGTTCACTCCAAGAGTGATGCTGGGTATTCTCGTGCCCCGGGGCTGCTGTGTAGCAGCTCTGTCTAAGACTTGGGGGCATGACTGAGGACACTGCTACACGGTCCCCACACTCGCCGAGCTTACCCCCTCTCAGGGCAGGAGGCCAGGTGTCCATGCAGCAGCCGTGTTCTGGCACATGCTGTGCAGAAGCTTTCAGCATCAGTCAAGGGGTACCCAGCCCCAGGACAGGTGGACAGAGCATGGAGGAGCTGTTTCATCCAGGGGTACAGGATGCTGACATCCAAGCTGAGACGTGATGTATGGGGAGAAGCCAGCAGGGAAAAAATTCCCATGGGAGAAACATTCCAGACAGAGGGAACAGCAGTTGCAAAGACCCGAGCCAGGCCAGCTGGGATCACGACGTGATTGCTCAGTGCACCACTGTGGGATGCGTGCTCCGCCTCGGGCCCTGGGCCCTGCCCATGTGTGGTACAGTGGATGATGCTGTACATTCTGCATGATTGACTCATTTGCTGTCTGTCCTGATGCAAGCAGGGGCTCAAGGGCTTTCCCACGAGGAGTTAGGGGCAGAGGGTCACTAAGAGAGAGCCCTGGGGTGAATCTGCTACTGCCCGCCTCCCAGCCAAAGACGTCTCTCATCCATCTGCAAAGTCAGAACCACGATGTCCACGAAGGTGTCCTGAGGGCATGACCTCAAGACTGCTCGTGGCACCGAGGCCCATATATGGTGACGGTCCCCCTGAGCCGTGGCCACCACCCCAGCTCCATGTCTGTTTGGGCCAGTCAGTCCAACCCTTGGCCTCCTGACGGAGGACGAGCCCACCTGCCCACCTCTTCTGCAGGCCTGTGCGGGCTGGGAGCTGGGAGGGCAAACAGGGGCGGTGTGGGAGCAGGCACAGCGGCCCTGTAATGTCTCAGCTGCTAGCACAATCAAGTTCTACTTGGGCCATTAGCTCTTGACTAGAGCTGCTGTTGAGTGTGCATGTGTGTGTGCATTGGTGTACACGTGTGTGTGAGTGTGCACATGTGCGTGGGTGTGCATGGATGTGAGTGCATGTGTATGCACGTGTGTGATTTGCACGTGGCATAAGGTATGTGTGCACACACAAGTATATGTGCACACCCTGGGGAGCCTGTTCAGAACCCCCAAGCAGAGGTGTGAGAGCCCAGAGCTGCCCTCCTGCAGGTGATTAAAGTGAAACAAGGCAGACTTCTCACACCAACATGTTTGTGTTTCGTTCCAAAGTTATAGCTCTCATTTAATATTTGGTTAAAAATAAAATCATCTGTGGTTCTGGAGAAGGATTTTGTGAAAACAATGGCAAAGGGGTCATGGACACACTCTTTTGTAGCTGGCAGAAAGATTCCCAGCAAGAACAGGGGTGCCTGTGAGCCGGAAATGTGCACGCCTGGGCATGCAATATGGCCGGAGCCCATCCCTCGGGCGCTTGGCACCACGTGGTGGACGACAGATCCATGAAGCCGGTGGTCCCAGGGGCTCTGCAGAGGGCATGTCACTGAGGGTCTGGGCATGAGGACTCTGGTCGGAGCCTTCACCGCGGTCCTCACCAAAGCCTTCCCGAATCACACATGCTGATGGCACAGACCATCTTTCTCACTGATTGACACCACATGAACAATTTCATTCAGTTCCACCCTAACGACTCTGGAAAAAAGTAATACATTTCCCCTTAACTTGCTAATTTAATTCAATTTTTTTTTTTACCATGAATATATGTTTCTGTAAACTGGAGGGTAATCTTGTTTAAGGTGTTTCGAACTAAACACAATTTTCCTGATTTTCTAGAGCAAGTTATTCTCAACCAGGGCGCTTGGCGAGACCTGAGGTAGCTGCGATTGTCACTGTGGTGGGGGTTGCGCCCAGCATGGAGTGGGTGGAGGCCTGGCATATGGCTCAGCACCCTTCGGTGCACAGGATGCCCCAAAACACAGCAGGACTCAGCCCAAAGTGTCAGGAATGCCGAGGATGAGAAACCTGGTCTAAAGCCCAGGGACCAAGGTCACAAGCTTGGTGGCTTGTCTCGGTCTCTTTGTATCAGAACATTCTGGAACCTTCTTTCTTCTGCTAGATGACAGTGCTTCTCAACACACTTAAAGAGGCTGCCGTTGGAACACGCATGCCACGTGCTCTCTTGTCAGCCACGATTCCTCATCTTTCTGTCTTTGCTTTTGGTAGGAGGCAGGCTGAAGGGTGGCGGGAGGGGTGGGCAGCTTTGAGTTCTTCACCCAGAGAAACATGGTGTCTGTGATGCTAATTAGGAACAAGGTGAAAGGCCTCCACAAGGTGATGGTAATTTTGACAAGTTGCCTAAAGAACCAAGTCTAAACTGTCTCCCCCAG
Organism: Alouatta palliata; assembly: GCA_004027835.1. Taxonomy (NCBI): domain Eukaryota; kingdom Metazoa; phylum Chordata; class Mammalia; order Primates; family Atelidae; genus Alouatta; species Alouatta palliata. The sequence goes on from PVKV010020284.1 coordinate 20,556, forward strand.
GACGGCCCAGGCCCTGAGAGGTCACAGCGCAGGCACCGGCTTTGCACACAGTTGCGGGGTCTGGGGGAGAGGGGTCCCAGGACTACAGCATGCTGGGCGATCCTCCATCCTCTGTGTCCTGGAGAGGAGGAAGGTGAGGCTGAGAGCCCAGGCTCCAGGGGCGTGGCCTGAGTTCCAGCCCGCCTCCAGAGAACAGCAGCATGACGCTGGGCAAGTCATGGACCCTCCCGGGTAAAAATGAAGGCGCTGGCTCCCCGCCCCTACTCCATCCTGGGCGCAGAGCCGAGACTGCACTGCGGCTCCCGCTAAGGCTTTCTTTCCAAACAGACACAGCGCAGAAATAACCGCCGAACTGTGTTCAGGAAACTTTTCTTTGTATTATTTCTATGGGAATTTTCAAGATGATCTCCCCTTCTTATGAGAGATGAGAAGTAAGAAATTCCATGGTGCTCATGAGGCAGGGAGAGCGTGTTCGGCCCCCACTGGTGTCACTGATGTAACCAAAAACAATCCCTAAGTGCCTTTTCAGACCCAAACTCATGCAAATGCCGACTTAGAGTGCCTCACATGTTCTGTTTGTGAGAGAATATAGATATCGTTCTGTTGTTTTCATCTGTGTTTGTTAAATACCATTTTATTCTGTCCATCCTTAGCTACCATGGAAACCAGCTAGAAGGCTGCAGACAATATCCTAGTTAAATATTTTAAATATACATGTTTTCGGGGAAGCAAAATGGACCCTTTCTCACAGGTACACTGGAAAGGAAATAGGAGGTAGAGGAATGAACTCTGTGTAGATTTTAGTGCACCCCCTTTTTAAAAGAAATCTAATTATCCTCAGTAAATATCCGTACTAGGTTTGACATTTGGTGGGGCAGTCCACATTATTTCCTTTTGAAGCATGTTTAACCCAAAACTCTAAGGAAGCAATGAGAACAGGAAGACTGCAAATCAGACCATTTGAAAAGAGCCATAAATAGTGTTGATATTTGGGGAAGAAATCGTATCCTCCCTGTTCCAGCAGAGCAATGCACGTTCATAACGCGGACACGGTCGGTCCTTCCCGAGATGCTCGTTTTGACGACAGACTCCTGTGCCATGGATGGTCTTGGGGCACTGGACTCTAAGATGTGGTGTGTGTGTGGCTGGGATCGGCCACATGTTTACCCAAACATTAGAGCGTTCAGCAAAACAAGAGCCAGAAATGCACTATGAGATGATGCCTGGGTCTGTGCTCACTGTCGCATGAGAAGCTGCCAGCACCCAGGAGCCTGAGGCCAGAGCAAGTCAAAGGCCAGTGGCTTTGGGGACAGAGATGCTGGGTGGCTGGGATGGCAGCGCACGGAGGGATAAGTGCTGATCTTGTTAGCGGATAACGCAAAGAAGTCACTGTGGCCTCAGCAGCGCTCTGGGACCTACACAGGGTTTCAGGGCTCCCAGAACCTTCCATCCTGAGAGTGCCATTCTCCCTGCATTGCCAGACAGGGCACCTTCCCTCTCACAGGAAGCTCCAGCCCGTGGAGCCTCCTCATACACCATGCCACTCAGCCATGCCGACAGGTCTGCACAGCAGGGCTATGTTAGAGGGCTGGGGGCAGGAAAGAGCTGCGATGCTTCGATTTTGCGGCCAGTCTAGCCTCCAGGCCGCCCCAGGGCCCAGCTGGCTTTGCTGTGGGGATGGGCCAGGGGGCAGGAGCTCCCCTGCACTGTTGCCCTCGGCCACCCAGTCCACAGGTGGTGGACTTCCCCAAGTCGGAGTGAGAGCGTTTCGTAGACACTCACTAGTGACACCTCCGAGATCTGGTCTGTGCCCATCACCATTCTCCGCCGTCGTAAGGCATGTTGGAAACAAAATCCACAAATTAGATGTGTCTTATGCCTGATGTGACCACACAGCGGGACTGGCCAGCATCCCTAAATGTGAAGAAAGTTCTGCTCTCTGAGCTCAGTTCTCCAGTGATGAACTTTCCATTCACACTGAAAACCCTCTTGAACACCCACTGTTCACCCAGATTTCTACTTCTGGAGACATTTGCCACCTCTATTTTTATCTTCACAGAAAAGGAGGCTCTGTTTCCCCACCACATGACTCACAGGGGTGTGGGGAGGGGAGCCAGCAGAATCCCCAGCTCAGGGCTGTTGCAAATATCCTTCTCTTCCTTGGTGGAATGGCTCCCGCTGCACTCTCTCCAGCCTGGAAGACCAGGAGAGGTGGTAAAATCAGGGAAGTGAAGAAGCACAGTCCCCTCTGTGTCCCCTCCCTGTTGCTTGACACTGGGTCTAGTTTATCTGCTTATGCAAACTGGACCCCCAAGCTCTGGCATCAGAAGCCTTGTCTCAGGATTATGGGTTCACAGGGCTGTGCTGCCTATCGGAGAAACCCACTGGCATGGGAACCTCACCAAAGAGCCACTTTCTTGGGTAGTGAGACCCAGCAGTTACAGCTTTTCCGGAGAGGGGCAGATGTACCCCATCAAGCTGACACAGAGCACCTTGACCATGGCAAGAGCTGGTACAGTGACCAGAGGTCATGTCCCACCAGAAACTGATTTGGAAACATTCCCACAAATTGCTTTCATTGAATCACATGGCTTTGTGCCCATGCCATTTTCTCAGCATTGTGGGGAATGTCAGATGCTAAGGAAGTGTGCAGCAGGGTCAGTGCAGGACCTGCCCACTGGGCGGGATGGCAAGTGAGGGATGCCACCACTGCCGTCCGTGACCTGTCGCCAAAGGTCAGGGCTACCGGCCTCCCTTAGACACGTACTATGGATCTGGTGTCGGGAATTTGAAGCAATTTCCATGTTCATGCCATCTCTTAAGGGTAATGACGTCAACTAGGAACTGGGGGATGCTCCCTCTTCCTCACTGAACCTGGCAGGAGCATCAAACCGCCACAACGAATAACCTGTGCTCGGGGGACCCAGGCCCTGTTCCCTGTTCCATCTGCGCCCACCCTATCTGGACCCATCTATTCAATAGGCCTTCTCTGGCGTCTGTGCCTCTGGGAGGCGTTTTCACAGTATTGTGAAGCGAGCGCTTGGTTCAGGATGCCCAGGGGGCTCGTCTGCCCTGCAGAGGGCCTCAGGCGATGCGTCCAGAAGGTCTGGAGTGGGACCTGCCATCTACATTTCTACCACAAGGAAATGTTAAAATAGTTGCTTACCATCCACCTGCGAACTAGCTCACGTGCCCCCATCAGACCGAGATTGTGGGAAAAGACCCCCCCTTCTTCCAGGAAAGGTACTCCGGGAGTTTCTGAACAAAGCAGGGTCTTGGTGGCTGGCCCTCCCACATGTGGCTTTGCCTCTGAGTGTGTTAGCATCTGTCCCTTCACTTCAAAGCCAGAGTTCCTCCTTGGCTCTGCCTAACTCCAGGCTCCTGGCAGATGAGTGGATTCGAGAATAAAAAAATATGACAAATGATAACTTTTGCATGCAGGTCGAGGGGTACATATGATTGTATTCTTTCCTGGACACTTTTTTTTTTCTTTTTCAAAAAACAGAAAAAGACGACACTGTAAAGCCTGCCCCGGGTCAGTTTTGCACTCTTCGTGTGTCACTTGCGAGCGATGAGGGGAGGAGGGAAATGACCCGCTTTCTGCCGGTCTTGAGCTGTCCCTGAGGACCTCACCTCACAGTCACAGCCAATTACAGCCTTATCACACGGAGAGCAATTCTTTACAAGAGAGCAAGACCCAGGCGCGGAACAGGGCTGCCAGGAGCTTGAGAAAATTAAACCATGTGGCCCTGGGAAGCCGGCAGGGCAGAATCCAGCCCTGGGGAGGACGCAGGCCACCGCAGCGTGCAGGTGTGGGCGTGGGGGCCACAGTGTGGTTTTCTCAACATGCACCTGGCCCACAAACCCGGGACCGCGGACTTCCAGTGGAACAGAAGCTTCCTCTGTCTGCATGGCTCCCTTCTGTCCTCTTAAGTTCATTTAGCTCTCGTCACTTCCCCTGATTCATGTGTTCTTGAGGGTGAAGGATTTGTCACTGGATCCCTAGGAGGAGAGAGGATGCTACACTCGAGATTGGTGCAGGAACCTGCACAGAGAGACCCGGGGCCGGAGGGGAGTTCATCCATAAAGACCACGAGACCACCCAGATGCCTCGAGCCACAGGCAGAGTGGAACGCACCTCCGCACAGGGCCGCCCGGGTGGCCTGCTGGAGCCCAGCCTGCCTTTCATCTTTAAAAAGCCGAGTCCACTTAGTGTGGGACCCTGTCGTGCATCTGCCCCACTCAGTGGCAATTTCGTGGCACCTTCCTCCCCAGACGTGAAGTGAAGCTCCACTCCCCAAGGTGCCCCAGACTTTGGCTTCCAACATGACTCCCCCCGCCAGTACTGCCCACACTCCAGGCACCCGGGTAGCCCCAGGGCACAGAGCTCACCCAGCCCCTCCCATCGGCAGGGAGCCAAGGCCCAGGGAGAGTGGCGCCTCATGCAGGTCCCAGGGCCCAGCACTAGGACCGTTACTGGGGCTCCTGCCACCGTTGCCTCCGTAAATCACTGTCTTGGGGGAGGATCAGCAGAATGCGTCCATGGGAAGCACAGTTGATTAGGGCTCAGGGGGGAGAGGCCATCTGAAATGAGATGCTTTGTAGATAAAGGCTGATTAGGAAGCAGGCAGCTTTAGAGTCATCTGCACCTTGGACACACATCCCTGGGGGCCTCAGGCTCCCACACCCTTCATCTGTCCCTGGGAGAAATGGCCCTGTCCCCACTCAGCGCTGGGCAGGTGGGCTCTGACCCTGGAACCTGGTCCCCTGGACAAGCTCCTCTGCCACCACTCCTGGCTGCTCAGGGCTTGGAGGGGTCCTAAGACTGGGCCTCCCACAGCCTCGTGTAAGCAAGAGGAAGGAGTGGTGGCACCATTTACCAGGCATCTGGGGCACACTGCTCTGGGCTCTGACGATGCCCCAGGCTGCAGACTCTCTCCACCCCTGGGCTCTGTTTGACCCGTGGACCACCATTCCCAGTCAGCCAATGGCTGCACGTGCCACTGAGGCCAGCGGCTTGCCCTAGGGTCCATCCCAGGAAAGGCAACGGAAGCCACCAAGCCACAGGGTGCAGGGCTCACAGATGCCATCTGCAAACAGACAGGCCAGGCTCTCAGCTCAGCTGCAGCGGAGCAGCCGTGGTGGGTAAGGAGAATGGAGAAGAGGAGGAGGAGGAGGGCGGTGTCTTCAGGTTGCTGTCCAGCCCAAGGAGGCTGAGTGTAAACAGACTCTGAGGAGCCTGAACTGGCAGGCACCAGCCTGTTCATGGTGCATTTCAGGAACAGCAAGACTGGGGCTAAGAGTCAGGAAGAGGGAGGCAGGGGCTTATCCCAGTGGCCTGGAGGCCAGGCCCAAAGCCCCAGGTTCCTATTGGGGCGAGGGGACAGCCAGGGCTCCCACTCTGCCTATCTGGAACCCTCATCCAGAGAGGAGAGCCCACCCCTTCCAGCAGTCCTGGGAAAGTCCCCTGCTGGGGTCACCTGCCCTCCCTGGAGTAGTCACCTTGCCAGGTGGAATGCTGAGCTCTGATTGGCCCACTGGACCCTCAGGCCCACTCCCGCACCTCTGGGATTGGCTCCTGGGAGGAAAGTATGAGTTGGGTAGAGCGCTGGTGGATGCTGGGTGCCCCCACCCTCCTTTCCTTTCAGGCCCCAAATAATGGTGGTATCTGCCTGGTTTCTGAGGAATCCACACTGTCCTGTGGCACTGTCCATGCCCCCTTTCAGGCCCATCCTGCCTAGCAAACTCCTATTCACCCTTCAGTGCCCTGACTGAGATATAATACCCACCATGGACATTTCTGCCCCTAACCCCCCAGTGGACTGATTATGTGCGACTTGGTGCCACTATGAACCTCCTGCCTGATTCTGACTCTGTGCTAATTGTGGGCCCCGTGGGAGGTGGTAGGATGGGCCCGTCAGGATGGTGGGCTGCAGGTCAGACAGCGTGGGCTCCAGTCCTGGCCTTCCAAGCTTGAGTAGGACTTCACCCCTTGAGCTTAATGTCCTCTGTGGGCTGCCCTGAGGACTAATGAGATGGTGCCTGGGAAGCCATGTGGGCAGGGCCAGAGCCCGTGCAGGACTCAGGAAGGTATCCCCCGTGGTCATGACTCCACCCCTGCCCCCACATGAGCATGCAGGCAACAGGTTGAGGGCCATTTGCTTTGTCGTCTCCTGGGGCTTAAGGGTGGTGTGGGTTAATGTGTGTGGATGCGGTGGTTTCAGTCTGTCTGCTGAGTTTGCTCCATTAAAGTGAGTGGCTATCAGGGCAGAGAGAAGGGTGGAAGCAGGGCCTGGGGGCGGTGGAGGTGGATGTCCAGTCCCCATCACCCGGTGGGTGAGCTGAGCCCCTGCAGGCTGGAGGCCAGAATGGGTGCTTTGGTAGGCAGGGACTTGAGGCAGCCAAGAGTGGATCAGGAAGCCCAGTGGGGCTAAGCCAGGACAGAGTCAAAGGCATGGGGAAGAGGAATGGGGTATGGGACACGAGAGCCCAGGGCACCTGGCCTCGAATGGACAACCGGGCCAGTTTCCAGGCCTGAAAACACTAATGGGAGACGAAAGTGGGAAGCCCTCTACGTGCACGTGTGTACATGCATACCTACATGTGTGCATGGCACCTGTCTACACGTGTGTGTGCGCACTATCTCATTTCTGTAAATGGTGGAGTAGAGGTCACCTTCAAGCCATTCCCCAATGCTCAGTCTTCATTCACTCAGCAATACAGAAGAAAGACATGGACCAGGGAAAATCAGCAGGTGTCGTCTGCTAGAAAATATTTTTAATGAGTATAATGATGCCTCCGTGTTTATGTGATGTATTCTGAATGGGCCCAAGATGACTGCATGTTCAGAAGAACACTCTTCTTTCACCAGGATAAGTGCTAATTGTGGTTGACGTTTTTTTCCAGGGAAGTGGTGCATCTTCCAGGCAGAAGCCCGTGCAGGTCTGGCATTTTCACCAGATTTTGTTATTACATTTGTCTCACAGCTTTAAAATAGTAGCAAATATGTGCAATTTATTTAAACAACACTAGGGAAATTAACGCCATGCATGCTCATCCTAAGCAAATGAAGATGAAGGTTTTTTAAAAAAAAAAAAAAAAAAAAACAGCTGCACAGAAACCCTTTAAAATGTAGAGTCTGAGATTCAGAGGGCCCTGATGAGCCACTGCTGGTTCTGAAGCACCACCAGGTGGGACAGACCAGCCAGGCTCTGCCTCAGTCTCCTGCTGGGAGATATGGGGGAGCTGCAGACAGCCAGAGGGCTCCTCCTGGAGGTAGTGCCGGAGGCTCCCCTCTCCCTCATCTGGGAGACATTGGTCCAGGCGGCCCACCATCACGCACACCTGCTCAAGAACTAAAGTAATGCTTCACAAACCCCCTGATCACCTGTGGGCCAGGAGACCCCCTGATCCCCAGCCACAGTACACCTCAGGCGTGGTTGGTGGCCCCACCCCAGAGTTGTTAAGTCCTGGGTGAGCTCTAGGAACCTGCATTCCTAATGAGCTCTCCAGGGTGCTGAGCTGGTGGTTCTGGGACCAGCCTGGGAGCTCAAACCTGTTTCTCACAGTCTGGGATTTATGGAACACATCCCTGGTACAGAAAACATCACTCAGACCCCCTTTTCCCCTGGTTCCCTGCCTCTTCCATGGGATGATTGATTTCTGCCCAGCTGGGACCACCGTGGGTCCAGCAAAGGGGTTCACAGGCAGAGAGCACAGAAAGGAGGGGTGGCACTTTCGGGTGCTCTGGCCTTGGGGTCACACTCCTGGCATCCAAATCCTGCCTCTGCTGAATGGGCTGTGTGCGCTTCAGGGGTGCCTTGGCCTCTGTGCAGTAGTAAAGCGGGGATGATGGTGCTCCCCACTGAACTGGTGAGAGGAAGGATTCAGGGGGAGACTGCATGGAACAGCATTTGGCCTGAGCCTGGAACCTGAGGGCATGCCACAGCTCTTATCATCGTTCCCGTTGCTGTGTTGGTGTTATTTCTGGCCGCTTTCAGCAGTGGGATTAACCTGGTCTTTCTCATCAGAGATGAGAGCTTATTCACCTAAACTATTTATCTCCAAGGTAAAGACCAGGCTCCCAGGGAGGTGCTGTCTGTCTGGGGACAGGTCTTGGAGCACAGGTGGGACATCTTCAGTGGAAGGGCCTGATGCAGAATCCTGCTGTCATCCTCATCGGACTTTCAGTACCTGTGAGGCACTGGCTGCTGTCTGAGCAAGGAAACCAGGGTGTGCGTTTTCATGTATTCTCTTCCATTTCTTTTTTCTTTTTCTTTTACTTTCTTTTTTTTTTTTTTTTTTTTTTTTTTTTTTTTTGAGACAAAGTTTCACTCTTTTTGCCCCGGCTGGAGTGCAATGGCGTGATCTCAGCTCACCGCAACCTCTGCCTCCTGGGTTCAAGTGATTCTCCTGTGTCAGCCTCCCAAGTAGCTGGGATATGGGCACACACTACCATGCCTGGCTAATTTTATATTTTTAGTAGAGATGGGGTTTCATCATGTTGGCCAGGCTGGTCTCAAACTCCTGACCTTGGGTGATCCGGCTGCCTCGGCCTCCCAAAGTGCTGAGATTACATGCATGAGCCACCACACCCTGCCTCTTTTTCTATCCTTTAAAAAAATGCAGTAGGTTTGGTGGGTCACTCCTGTAATCCCAGCACTTTAGGAGGCCGAGTGGGTGGATCACCCCTGGTCGGAAGTTTGAGGCCAGCCCGGCCAACATGACAAAACTCCATCCCTACTAAAAACACAAAAATTAGCCGGATGTGGTGGCGGGCTCCCGTAATCCCAGCTACTCGGGAGGCTGAGGCAGGAGAACCACTTGAACCTGGGAGGCAGAGGTTGCAGTGAGCAGAGATCATGCCACTGCACTCCAGCCTGAGTGACAGAGCAAGACTCCACCTCAAAAACAAAAACAGAAAACACAGTTGATGCTGTATGTTTGCTTTTGTGCTATTTCTCCACTTACTGATATTTTATGGCCATTTCTTCATGTCAGCCTTAAACGAGTAAACTTTTAATGACCATACTATTCCAACACAGGAACACAGTGTAATGCCTTTATAGTTCACTGTCAGACATTCAGATTTCTGCTCTAGTATTTTTACTTATATAAGAACATTTGCAATAAACATCTGTCTACAAGGACTTTGGTCCACCTGGAGTTTCCTGGGGACAGATTTCCAGCCGTGGAGTTATTGAGTCGAAAGGGACTATCCTTTTTGAGGTTCTTGATAGTCACTGGCACCCGGGAGGCAGAGGGCTGTGCTGAGTGACCATGAGGCCACAGCATCAGGAGCCACGTCAGTGTCAGCCCTGACGGCCTTGAGTCCCATGCCAAGCATGGCCAGACATTTTCTCCTTGTCATCTGATGTCATTTCCATAGCAGCCCCTAAACTCAGGGCCATTGCTACATCTCCCTTCTGTAAGAGAAGAGCCCAGGATTGTGCGAGAGGAAGGGACACATTGCATGAGCTTTTGCACAAGCGCACAGGTGTGGGTCTGTCTAAGGCCGGATCCCACGCCCTCAGCCATCACCCTCCACTCCCTGCCTCACAGCACACTCCCAGCGTTGCAGATTCCCTTTGCTCAATCTTGTCAATTTGGCAGGTAGAAGGATGTATTACTTCGATATGCATTATTTGATTACTGGGAGACGTGGGCATTTTTCATAAGTTTATTGACCATTTACATTTGTTTTGTGTGAATTACCTATTCATGTCCTTTTCTTGCTAGGAAACAAAATTCCATTTTATTTTCTTACTGATTTGTAAGAATGCTTTATATAGTGACTATTAACCTCACGTCAAATTGTTACAAATCATGTTTTCCAAATGTGTCAATTGCCTCCTGGGTATGTTTTCATAAACGGGAGTTTTCCGGTAAAACGTATTAGCCTTTTCTTTTCTGATCTCTTGCGTTGTTTTGGGGGGGCTTACAAAGCCCTATTTACGCTGTTGGTGACATTGTCAACTGTGTTTTCTCCTTTCTTTATGGTTTCTTTTTCTCCATTTACTTTTGTGATCTGTTTCATCATACTGATGGGGATCTCACTTGACTTTTTTCCCCTAACACTTAGCTCCCGTCCCAGCATTATCCTGCCCTTCCCTCTCAGTCCCCAGATCATCTTAGCACATGCTGTTTTCGTCTGTGCAAAACCTAACCAGGCTTCTTTGCCTCTTCTCTTCCCTTTCCAAATAAAGGCACAGAAAGGGAAGAAGATCGTGGCTCTGGACCCATCTCCGCCTCCGAAGGACACGCTGCTCCCGTGGCCCCAGCACCAGAACTCCAATGGGCTGAGGCGGCGAAAACGGGACTGGGTCATCCCGCCCATCAATGTGCCCGAGAACTCACGAGGACCCTTCCCACAGCAGCTCGTGAGGGTGAGTCTGGACCCCCTGCCGTTGGCGCAGGGGTCTCAGCGTGGGGGCCAGGCTCTTCTTTTGACATCGCAAAGCCGGGGTGTACTCTGCATTTGGTGTCTCAGAAGGTTGCAATTTCACCCTTTTGGTAATGAGATAAGCATTACACAGGCGGGAATTCTAACGAGAAAGCTGCGTCCTCCAAGGCAGATGGGTCTTTGTGAGTTGCGGGTGATTTCTCGGTTACTTTCAAATGGCTGCTCTGTGCGTGGAAGCAGCGGGCAGGGGTGTGGATCGTGGCCTTTGACCTCTGACCCCTTTCTTTGGTCCAATTGCTCATATTTATTTCCATGTGTGACTAAGATCGTGGATGATGGGATGGTGGTGTGTCTGCCACGATGATCGTTGCGCCGAGGCCAAAGTGGGCCGTGCCGTGGGCCATCTGCGGGTTCGTGGTGTCCCTGAGCACTCAAGGCCACCCTAGATTGCTTTTACTGCAGAAAGAATTTATTTTACAAATTTGTGTTTCTGTAATCAAGGCCATCAACCAGTAATTTCTTCTTTCCTTTGAAGAAAATTGCAGCCCAATCTGAGCAATAATTTGATAAAAGGATGGCGAGAAATCCATTAAATAATTCTCACCCATTGTGGAAAAGCCTCACCCCACTCTTTGGAAATGAGGGTCCCCAGAGTACGCAGAGGGGACATTCTCGTTCTTCATGCTGATTAGCCTGTTTGTTTCTCGTTCCTTTCAACGCCGAAGGCTGGGCTGTGCATTGGGAATGCATAGATGTGCGGAGGAAAGCAGCCACCAGGCAGGGTCCCCCTAATTCTTTGTCTCCCTAACCTCAGCCACCAGGGCACCCTGCCAGGGAGCAGCCAAAATGGCCAGTTGTTTGGAGCAGAAACTCTGACATGAGTGAATGCAGTGTGAGTGCACACCCAGCCGAGGTGACGTGGTTGCAAATACATCACCTGCCTTCTCTGCCCAGAGCCGGCCCTCCCACCTCAGCGCCAGCCTCTGCTGCATCCTCCCCAGCAGGGGCTCAGCTTTCCTGGGCTGCCCACACCCCTTGAGAGGCCAGGCTGTGTTGGAGATTTTGCTGTGAAATGCAGTTCAAGGCTTGAGGAAAGCCACCAAGGGTTGGAACCCCATCCTTGGGGGAGCTTCCCAGGCCCACATCTCCTACTGCCCACAGCCCAGTCACATGTTCATGTCTAATTGCAAGGGACACTGGCAACGAGTCCACTCCATGTCCTGAAGGAGCAGGAAATATGTCTGGTGAACGTCTGGTCTCTGCCAAAGCAGGTTTCTAAAGATGAGATCAGCCTGTGTCATTTCCTCTCTGATGACCCCACCGTCCCAAGGAGCCCACCGACACCGCCACTGGAGCCCTCGGCGAGCAGTTCACATGTAATTCACCAACCGGGTCTACCCTGCTTTAGTTCACCGTAGTGCTTGGTGTTATCCGGCTGTATTTTCATGATTTATTCACCTGCTTAATTCTCTAAGAGGAGGCTTCCTGAAGGCAAGGATCCCGCCTGTATCCCTAGTGTTGTCTACAGCCCTTGGCACACAGTGGGCACTAAATTTGTTGAGTGAATGAGTGATAGACGTGATCTCAGTGGTGACTGTTGTGCTGGGCGCCCATCAGGTCACCCTGGAAAATGGCACAACAGCTGGAATTTAGCAGAAACATTCGCACTGGCTGTCCTGGCTCTGAGAGTCCTTGTGGCTCACACAAGGGCATCCCCTCCAGTTTCCATCTGAAGGAAGAGGGGAGGGCATCCCGACTGAGCTCGATGCCTAGGGAAGACCTTAGCAAATGGAAAATGGAATTTCCATTATGGCTTCTGTAGATTTGTCTTTTCCAAATGGACTCCAAGTCATTACGTAAGACTCTGTGCATGCACACACACACATGCATGCACGCACACATGCACACACACAGGCATGCACACACACATGCATGCACACGCACACGCACACACACACGCACGCATGCACACACATGCATGCACGCACACACACGCAGGCATGCACACACATGCACGCACATGCACACGCACACATGCAGGCATGCACACACGCACACATGTGCACACACGCAGGCATGCACACACACATGCACATGCACACACACACACGCAGGCATGCACGCACACACACAGGCATGCACACACATGCCCGTGCACACGCACACATGCACATGCTTACACACATGTGTACTACACACACATGCATGCACCACCCTGCTTCACACACACATACTCCTTCCTTACACAGTCACATTTTTGTTTGCCACCTCCCTTTCTCCACCCTCCCCTCTGTCTTCCAGTAAATTCTTATCTAGCACAGGCAGTGGTTTGGAGGTGCTTTCCTGTCCCCGTTTCCATCTATAGGAAGCTGATGAGCTTCCTGGCAGCGTTGGAGGGGAGGCAGCTCCTGGGAGAGACCGTGGTGAATGCAGCCTGATGTTGGGGGCGGCAGGCTGAGCACAGAGCGCTTTGAGGTTCAGCTGGGATCAGGTGCAGTTCTGTGCTCATTAAGGCATTTCATTCTGATAAAATATGTTAAATGAAAAACGAGCAGGAAAGGAGGAGGCGGAATATTCTTCCCCAAAAAATGTCTGTTAATTACAGGCTTTTTCCTTGGAAGGAATATCACGTCTCTTCCTAAGCATTAGCGGCACCATGCAGGGGGAAATAGGGAACCTACTTGTAGAGAGGAAAGCCCCGAAAAACAGAGGGGTGGCTTTAATCGACAGGCTGTGGAGCCAGGGGTGTCCGAGCAAAGCAGGGAACCATGCCTGGTGGCTCTGTCACTGGAACCAGACCTCAGTCTCAAGCGAGTGGTGAGTGCGGAGGTGTACCCATGCGGTGGAAGGACCACTTGGAACCCCAGGCTGTCCCTTCTTCTCAGGCAGAGGAGGGAGGAAGCCGCTCACCATCACTGAATTGATTTTCCGGGAAGTCAGATTGGGACTCTTCCTTATGTCCCAGGGAAACTGGAGAAAATGGCAGGAGGGGTATCATTTAAAGCTTAGCAGGATGCCCTCCCTGGTCCTGGACTGGCTCTGGACTGCACAGTTTGGACACTCAGTCGGGTGCCAAGCAGCATGCATGCACTGGGGATTCAGGGCAGAGGGGATTTAGAGTTCTTCGTGGCCTTCAGGAACCATCAAGCAATCCATATTCTGCATGAAATTCACAACTTGGCCCCAGACTGTTGTAGGGGTGGCAGCTACACAGGCATGTTTGTGAAGAGTTTTGAAAGCCACTTGTTGGCCAGCATGCCTGGTAGGTTTGACTCCAGGCAAGATT
>PVKV010020285.1:0-40122 GCA_004027835.1 Alouatta palliata
GCACAGGACACACAGTCACACATGCACACTCACATGTGCACATACACACACAGAGGCACAGGACACACAATCACACATGCACACTCACACGTGCACACACACAGTCACAGGACACACACAGTCGCACATGCACATTCACATGTGCACACACACAGAGGCACAGGACACACATGCACACTCACATGTGCACACACACAGGCACAGGACACACTCACACATGCACACACTCATGCACTCATGCACAGTCACACACATCCACTCACCCACATGAACATGTTCTCATACATATGCTCTCACACTCACAGGTATGAACACACATGCACACATACACTCACAAAGCACACACACACAAGCCCACTCATGCACACACACAGTGCCCACATTCACACATGCATACACACTCACATATGGAAACAAATTTACACAGGCATTCACACACACACTCACTCCTCCTCTCAGGTGGCCCCGGGTGCTGGTGAGGCTGGGCTGGACCACCCAGCTAGAGCGGAGAACACTGGGCCCGCTGCCTCAGAGGAAGAAGCCTCCTCTGGGCAGTTCTTGGAAGAGTGAGGCACCTCCACCCCCACCCAGTGCAGGGTTTGTAACCTGACTATCCTGCTCCTAATGCAGAAGAGATCAACAAGATCAGCAGGGGAGGCACAGGGAGGACCATGCGGGCCTCTCTGCAACGGGAAGGGCTGCTGCACCTTGCGCTCTCAGCCTCCCAGTCACACACTGTTCATGGGGCACAGACTCGCGACAGGGCAGACACCCAGACATACACTCCAGCGGTGCTGGTGGGACTCAGCTTTCCATACCCAGAGCTGGTTCTCACCCTGGCCTCAGGCTGGACCCAGCTCTCAGGTGCAGGAGGCACAGCTCACAGCCTGGCCCACCAGAGGATGGGCAGCACATCCTCTCTTTCCCACTGCCTGTCTGCTCTGTGTTTGGGGCACTGTGGGAACCTAGAAGAGCCTGCCAAGGCCTCCCTCTTGTTCAGAGGTCTCAGGTTCCTCATGCTAATTGTTGGGCAAGAGCTCAGCTCTCTGTGGGTTGACCAGGCAATCATCACGGCCCATGGGCTTCTCCTGAAGTGGTCAGAGGAATCTACTCTGCTTGTGAAGAGTTTTTCCTTTTTCCTGATGAGAAGGTGGCTGGTAGTGAGTGCCAGTGACCCCACCACTGTTCCTGAGCTGCCAGGCCCCAGCTCCTCGCCATCCCTGGGGATTCTGTCACGGTGGCCAGACAAAAGCTCCCTGCCCCTACCTCTTCCTGTCCCAGATACCTAAGCCTTCCAGAGAGCCCTGGAGGCCTCCTGGGTTTCCGATGCTCTTTAATGAGTCTGTGACCAGTAGAGAGTGGGAAAGGTGGTGAGAACGAGAAGGGTGGGGAGAGGCATGAAGATGGCTGGTGCTGTGAGTGTGCATGAGTGTGTGAGTCTGAGTGTGTGCGTGTTAAGTGTGTAAATGAGAATTGTGGGGTGGCTTGATGGGAGAAATTGTGGCTCACAAAGGTTTGGAGATGGATTCCTTGAGTTTGTTGGGGATTTTACCTCTGTGACTCCCCTCACTTAACTGCTCTTCAGTATTAAGCTTATGTGTCACCTTCTCCCCACAATCTTTCCTGACCCTAGCTGACTCCACTGTCTGGTGGCCAGGGGCTTCCTCCATGCTCTGGCCAGTGCCCACTGCTTCCCTCTGGCTCAGCAGTGTACATGATGTTTATGAGTCTATCAGCTCCACTCAAATCTGAGCTTCTCTAGGGTAGGGACATTCCAGATTCATCACTGCAAGTCAAGTGCCAGATGTAGGGCCACACCCAGGAGGGCCAGGGGATGTCTGTCTAACGTGTGTGCTAGCAAAGCCACTCAGGTTGCAGGGTGGGCTTGGGCAGGAGAGAAGGAGCCTGGAGTTAGGAAAAACAATGGGGTGGTCTTTGCCATGGTCCAGGTATGAGAAGATGGGACAAGGGCTTGGATAGTGGGGAGGGGGACAGTCGGGAGCCTCTGCACTAGGGGTGGTTGAGAAGGGTCAACTCACTGGCCACCAGCTCATGGACCTCCCGGCCAGGAAATAGCCACCAATGGTCCCTCGGCTTGCGCGGACGGACGACTGCAAAGGAAATAGATGAGATGAGGATTTCTCAAGCTTCTCTCCAACCTCTGCTTTGCCCTCTCCCCGCAGATTCCCTGCCCCTCGGTGCAGGCGCTGTGGAGACACAGAGGGTAGAAACTGAGGCAGAAGAGAGCTGCCTGAGGCTGGTTTCATGGTTTCTAAGCTATGCATCTTGGGAGAGTCACTTCCTCTGTGAGCCTTGTCATTCATCTCCAGGGCCAGCGCAAAGAGCAAAGGAGGTAACGGATGTCATGTGTCATTGTGCACTCTTGTCCCCACATGCTTCCCTCCCGAAAGTGCGCTTTTGGAGGGTGATTTAGTATCTCCTCCTTAGGTGTGTAGAGCTCACCCTTTCTCTGAACTGACCCCCTCGCTGCTCCCAGCCAGGCTCCCACACTGGAGGCAGGAGGACAGAGAGGGCTGCAGTTTGACTGTGAGACTTCGAGCCCTGAACAGAGTTACAGGCAGTTTTGGGATTTCCCTTGACCTGATTTGAGGTCAGACCATGCCACTGAGCTCCATCCAGGACCTCCCTGTCTTGCACCAGTAGGTGGTCAGTTAGCAGCCTGTTGGAATGTTCTCTGGAGACGCAGGGTGAGGGCAGGGCAGTGGGTGGGGAAGGATGAACTGGAAGCAGCTATTCAGATGCAAAAGCCAACAGTTTTCTGACTTTCCCTAAGGGAAAGTAATCAGTCACCAGGGAGTGAGAAATGTGTGTGGGCCTTGAGCTTGTTAAGTTTTTGCTTGTATTGCCCTTGTCACCTCTGATCCTCTTAGAGGCCATATGAGAAAAACAGATCCTTTTTACAGAGGTGAAAATGGAGGCCCAACATGGGAAGCAATTTGTCCAAAGTCACAAAGCAGCTGGTGCTTTTCTCGGCTGGCCACTTCCAGGAGCCAGCAATCATCTGTTAGCCCGATTCTTCGTCACACCAGCACTAGGAGGCAGGGACCGTTCACCCCCCCTTCACAGATGAGGAAACTGAGGCCCAGAGAGGGTTTCTGACCTGACCACAGCCTAGGAAGTGACCAGCTGGGACTTGAATCACGGCAGAGTCTAAAGGTGCTCGCACTTCTGCAGAACGCCGTGGTGATAACAGCAGCCATTTATTGCCTGCCAATCGGGCACCAGGCACTGTGCCAGGTGCTGCAGTGTGTCCTGTTGCTGAATGATCACAGCTTAGTTCTTACTTTCATTGTCTGCCTGAGAAAGCTGAGGCTCAGAGAGGCCTCCTGTGTTGTTCCCAGGGCCATGAGGCTTTCATTGTTGCAGCTGGGACCTGAACTCAGGTTTCCCTGACCCCAAAGCTTGGCTCCTGCCTATGGCACCAAGGCTCCTGGGAACAAGGGAGAACAGAGGGAACTTGGAATCAGCGTGGCATGTTTCACTGAGAGCACATGAGCCCTTACTTCTTAAGAAATCACCTTAGCCAAGATGCTAACAAATGCAGGACTGAGGTAGGGCCAGGGGTCAAGAGTTCTCAGAGTTCGGGGTCTTGGGGTGGGGCAGAAGGAAGGAGTAAGACTCAAGGCAACTAGGGATGGTTGGCGCCAAAGACAGCAGGTGCACAGAGAGGAGTCAGGAGTCAGGGGCCTGGTCTGCCTCTGGCTGTCTGTCTGTGTGACCTCAGCCGAGTGACATCTTTCTCTGTCCTTCTAAACAGATCAGGAGCCTAATTCCTGAAAGCCCTTCCATCTCAGCCCCATGGTTCCATGATCTGCTTCCTTCTGCCTAGCCCTGCCCCAGCTCCATGGCCCCGCCCAAGCTGAGAGACCGTTTCTACCTCCCCTGCCAGTGCCAGCCTCAGAGCCCACTTACCCAGATCCCCACGGCAATGACAAAGATGAAGTAGATGACCACCACGATGATGTCATAGGTGTGCAGACCAACTCTGGAATCCACTGCTGAGTGTGGAGCTGTCTCAGTCCTGACCCTGTCCCCTGAAGCTCCAGGCCCCATTGCTGCCAGCTCCTTGCTCATCTGTTAGTATTGGTCACCAGCAGGCTGGACTTTGAGGTGATCCTGGCTTCATTCCTTTCCTTTAATGATTAAACTGCCCCAAGAGCCATTAGTTGGTGAGAATACTCAGCCCTGCTGGCACATACAGTCCTGCCTCCTTTTCTCCCAACTGCCACCCCCAGCCCCTGCAGGACTCCTTCCTTCCCCTTCCCTGCTGCCACTATGTGCACTCACATACATGCATGTATACACATGTGCACATACATACACGCAATCTCCCTACCCCCAGAGGAGCCGGAGAAGAAACAGGAAGAGGAGGAGGAGAAGGAGGAGAAAAGGAGCAAAATATTGGAACACCAGAGCTGGGAAGGTCTTCAGAAATCAAAGTTTTCAAACTCCTGTGTGGTGGGGAAACCAAGACCCAGTGAAGTAAAAATCGATCTGGGACTAGAGTCCAATTTTCTCAAAAGTTCAATACAATTTTCTTTTACCTAGTGGGAGGGAGACAAAGGGAAGAAGGAGAGGAGTCTACTATTACCCTAGCAAAGCGGCCACTGCCTCATGCACTCCCACTCCAACCTACCGAGATGTTGGGTTCTCTTTTGATACAGTGTAGGAAACTGAGGCCTGGGAAGAGACCATGGTTTATTCCAAGGAACTAAGCAGGGCCATCTCCAAAAAGGCAAAGCAAGAATCCACATTTTCTGATGCCTGACCCATTCTGTGCTGTGACAGATGAAATGATTGGGGTCAGGAGGCCTTCCCTGAAAATGATACAGTCCAGGGAAGACCATCTCTGGGATTCAGGCAGCCTAGATTCCAGTCCCAGTTCCACCTCTCACTGAACTACAGATGCCCTTGGGCAGGTTGCTAAATGTCTCTGGGCTGGGTGTCCTCTGTGCCCTCTCTGCCTCACAACACCAATGAGGCTAAGACGTGCTCCTGAGAAGCTCTGCAAACCCTGAGATACTGAACGTTCTTGGGTTAACACGGAGAAACCGACATTGACCACCATCTAGCCAAGGGGTCCAGATGCCACGCACATAGATGTCTGCTCACATGGTCTTTCCAAAGTAGCCGCATTTGGAATCTTTCAGTCTTACAAATATTAACCTGCATGCATCTGTTGTAGGTCCCAGACTGGAGTAGCAGGAAAACTCAGAGGCCCTGCCCCGCACCCTATCCCCGGCATCCCATAAGGATCCCAAGTCTGGTTGTGAGGACCAGACCTTCTTTTTTCCCATTTTGATGGAAAGAAAAGTGAGAGGCAGGGTCCTAGGCCTTCTCTCCCCAGTTCTCCTATCCCAGAATATCAGGCACAGGCCACATTCAGCCCCAAGGAGAGGGGCACTCATCTGGGAGAGAGGTCAAGGTAGTCCCCAGCTGGATCAGGGCTCTGTGGAATCTAGCACCCATTAGGATTAGATACCAGAAGAAGAGTCCTTCATATACACATTTAGGCAAGGTTATCAGATAAACAGGGATGCAGGAGAATCAGCATTAGAAACATCAGGAAAATGTGAAGGACCAGGTGCCTGGCGCCCTGGGGATGAGCTGGATACAGGGGCAGTGGGAAATGAGGCTGGCAGTTCTCTGGGTGTTAATCAGGGAACAGGGAAGGAGTGGTCTGAGCTTAGGCCCCTGGGTGCACCACAGTGAGGGCTCTGGATCCCAATGACAGTATTGCAGGGAGAGGACAGCTGAGTCTCGTGCTTCTTCCTATGCTCCCTATAGGGAACCCCTCACCCAGCCCTTGGGGTTTGCTATAGTTTGGATGCTTGTGTTGCCTCCAAAATTCATGTTGAAACTGAATCCTCATGCAACAGTACTAAGAGACAGGGCCTTTAGGAGCGACTAGGCCATCAGGGCTCCTCCCTCATGGATGGGACCAGTACCTTATAAAAGGGCGAAGGGCACTAGCGAGACGCTTTTGCCTTTTTGCCTTCCGCCGTGTAAGGACACAGCCACAAGGTGCCATCTTACAGGCATAAACTGGACCCTCACCAGACACTGAAACTGCTGGGGCTTTGTTCTTGGACTTCCAGCCTCCAGAACTGTAAGAAATAAATTCCTGTGGTTTATAAATTTCCTGGTCTTAGGCGTTTTGCTGTAGCAGTAGGGATGGGCCAGGACAGCGTTCTGTTGCCCACACACTATCCCCATCCATCTCACAGATGCCCCAGGCTGACCCCCAACCCATGCACACTTACCTAACCCAAAAGTGGCAGGTTTGGGTTTATACTAGCCTCTCCTCAAATGCATCTAAGACTTATCTGTAAGCTGACCAGGCACATTAGCAGCCCAGAGACCAACAGAGCACCAGGAAGTGAGCAGAGAAAAGGCTTTAAAACAGCCAGAATAGACATTCTAAAGCCCATGGACAAAACCTACATCAGTGATCCTTCTCAGTGAGCCTTGTGACCCCACGCAGAGCCTGTTTATTTTTGTTTTACCAGAGCTTCGTTGTTCATATTCCAACTCACAACAAATTAGAAGAGAGGGGCAAGGCGACACGGGGACATCAAGGAGAACGGCAGCTGAGGGGTTGATGGTGCATGAGAGGTCATTGAAACTCGAAAGACCAGGAAAGACAATGTAAAAGGCGACCAAATAGGGACAAGCAGACCTATAAAACTGGGTACATCAACTCTTAACAAACGGCATTCTTGAGTAGCAGCCAAGATTCACACACATATGGATGACCCAGAGTCATCAAGCAAAGATGACTGTGGCCATTAGGAGTTTTCTACTTAGAATGCATGGAGTATGAAACCCAGGCAGGAAGAGTTTCATGGGAAATGGTCAAACATTTTAGGCAGGTGTTGACATTCAAGGCCAAGACTTCAATTATCTGGAATATTCTCTCAGAGAACTTCCCAGCGTGAAGGGTGTCCTCGTGCTGTCAGTCCCACACGAAGTGAGGCCTGTCCTAGCCCTGGGCCTGTGCAGGGAGCACACATATCTTTAGTTGTTCATGCCTTGTGGGGAAGACAGACTGTCACAAGACAGGTGCCTTCGACACAAAACAAGTCATGTTCATCCGCCCCTTTCTTCCTTTTAGCTGAAGAGCCCAGAGGAAGGAACAATGAAATCTTTTGTTGGAGAGACTGAGAAAGATTTATGGGAAAGGGAAATGACTTCAGCCATGCACAAAAAGTACAGAAATATAACAGGCCAATAAATGGAAGTTGCTACTAAGGCACTAAGATTTAATGCACATAAGAAGAGCAAAGTTGGAGGTTTTATGCATCCTAATTTCAAAACTCACTACAAAGCTACAGTCATGAAAGCAGTGTGGTACTGGCATAAAGACAGCCATATAAACCAATGGAGTAGAACAGAGAGCCCAGAAATAAAGTCTCACAGATACAGTCAAGTGATTCTGGACAAGAGTGCGAAGCCCACTCAGTGGGGAAATGACAGCATTTTCGACAAGTGGTGCTGAGAAAACTGAATATCCATATGCAAAAGGAAGAAGTTGAGCTCTTACATTGTGCCATATGTGAAAATTAACTCAAGATGGAGTGAAGACTTAAATGCAAGAGCAAAGAAAATGAAGTTCTTAAAAGAAAACACAGGGTAAAATCTTCATGCCGTTGGCCTTGGTGATAATTTCTTAATGATGATTCCAAAAGCACAGGCAATAAAAAAAATAAATAAACTGAACTTCATCAAAATTAAAAACTTTTGAACATAAAAAGACACTATTCAACACAGTGAGAAAGCAACCCATGGAATGGAAGAAAATATTTGCAAATCATACATCTGACAAGGGATTAATATCTAGAATATATGACCGATTTCAGGAAATCAGCACAAATGAAACAAACAACCCTATTCAAAAATAGGCAAAGGAGTCAAATAGACAATTCTCCAAAGAAGGTACACAGGTGGCTAAAAAGCATATGAAAAGATGTTCAACACCACTAATCACTGTATCACTGTGATATAATATCGCTTTGTACCCATTTGGATGACTATTACCAACGAAACAGAAAATAACAAGTGTTGGCGAGGATGTGGAGACAGCAGAAACCTTGTGCATCACTGGTAGAAATACAGAATAGTGCAGCCCGCATGGAGGACAGTATGGTACTTCAGTTACTGTGACCTAGCCATTTCACTTTTGGGTATATGCTCAAAAGAAGTGAAAGCAGAGACTCAAAGAACTATTTGCACACCCATATTTATAGCAGCGTTATTCTTAAGGGCCAAAAGATAGAGACAACCCAAATGTCCAGCAACAGATGAAGGGATAAACAAAATATAGTCAATACATATAATGGAATATCATTCAGCCTTAAAAAGGAATTCAGGCCAGGCGTGGTGGCTCACGCCTGTAATCCCAGTACTTTGGGAGGCTGAGGCGGGCGGATCACAAGGTCAGGAGTTCGAGACCATCCTGGCCAACATGGTAAAACCTGTCTCTACTAAAAACACAAAAATTAGCCAGGCATGGTGGCGTGAGTCTAAAAAAAAAAAAAAGGAGAAAAGGAATTCAGTGCGGACACATGTTACAACAAGGATGACCTTGACATGCTGAATGAAAGAAAAATTTTGAGTGGCCAAGAAACAAATACATAAGAAAACAGTAGAGAGTTTACTAGATGATTAAGAGCTCACATTGAAACCTTCACCTCTCATAGGCAACAGTCCTTGATCACTGATGCCCAGGCTTTTGCTGCCTTTTTTCCTCAAAGCCTGTAACGAGGGCTGTCACAATAAGGACCATAGATCGGTGACTTAAGCAACAGAAACTACATTCTTGGCTGCTATTCAAGAATGCCCTTTGTTGAGAGATGATCTACCTTAGATGAATGGAACCACACAGCATTTGGGACAAGGACAATGCTGCATGGTTCCATTCATACGAGACGCCTAGAGTAGTTAAAGTCATAGACACAGAAGGTAGACTTCATATGGGATGCCTAGAGTAGTTAAAGTCATAGACACAGAAGGGAGAATAGTGGCTGCCCAGGATTGGGGGAGGAGGGCCTGGGAGTTATTGTTTCATGGGTACAAAGTTTCAATTTGAGAAGATGAGAAGAGTTATGGAGATAGATGGTGATAATGGGTGCTCAACACAATGAGTGTACTTAGCATTACTGAACTCTATACTGGAAAATGGTAAGGTTTACCTTACATATATTTAACCACAATAAAATGTATAGAAAAAAAGATGTAATATACATAAAAATTACAAAATAAAGAACAGATTTGTAAAGGAAATGTCTGGCAAGGGACCCTTGGGCCCCTTTCTCCCCCTCCTCCTCCTCCTACTCGGGCCCCGGCCACATGGAAAGCCCCTCCTCCCTCACAAGGAAGGTCCCTTATCTCACTCCGTCTATTGTCCCGGCCCGGCCTGCACAACTTCAGCTGACGCAATTCCAGTCACCTTCCCGCCCGACAACCAACCTGCCCAATCGCCACCTGCCAGATCAGCTCTCCCACTCCCCCAGTCCCTCTACCCCTATAAAAACTGCAGAACAAAGAAAACCGGCGCGAGACTGCGGACTCTTCCCATCATGAGTCCAGCCCGCCCGGAGACTCTCCAATAAAGCCTGAACTTCTTTTCCATCTGGTTAATTCGGTCGCACCTTGGGGTCTAGGTTATGAGGGTCCGGGCAGGTCAGACAGGAAATACTAAGAACTGAATTTGCAACTCCAAAGACTCTATAAGGGGGATACAAAAGGATTTTATAAATATTTATTTAGACAAATCTTTATTACCTTTTCCTAATGAGGGGGAAAGGGGTGTGGGGCTACTTGCCCTTTGCCCCAAGTATAGCTTTGGGTCCAGGAACATTGGCAGGGAAACGTGGAGAGCTGGGAGGTGTGCCCCTCAGTTGGAGCACAGTAGACCAGGGTCAGACTCAAGCCTAAAATACATAAAGGGCAAGAGCCTGTGGCTTCCTCACTGCTTCTCACTCACTTCCTTCCCACTTGAGAACTGTTAAGTATGTTGTCCGGGAGCTGTGGTTGGAGGAGGGAGGAGGAGCTGTAGGGAGCAGGAATGCTCTGACTTGAGTAGGATGTTCTGAGAAGGCTCTGGCTCCTGGGCCAAGCACAAGGCAGACTCTTCCCTGTGGATGCCCTGGTGGAATATGCAGGTTGGGTGGTTGGGAGCTGTTGGATTGGGATTGGCCTGTACCCTGAGATTGGGCAAAGATTGTGGGAATGATTCTTTGGCATGTATTTATGTGAACTAGATGTGGGCCACATATATGAAAAAGAGTATTGAGATCTTCCATCCTGTTCCACGTGCTCCCCAGGGGGTTGGGTCCTCA
Organism: Alouatta palliata; assembly: GCA_004027835.1. Classification (NCBI taxonomy): domain Eukaryota; kingdom Metazoa; phylum Chordata; class Mammalia; order Primates; family Atelidae; genus Alouatta; species Alouatta palliata. The sequence continues at coordinate 10,362 of PVKV010020285.1, forward strand.
GCTGGCAGGATCTGGAAGTGAACCACTGGAAGTGTGAAGGGTGTGGAGGAAGTAAGTGGCCCACGGATCAGGGATGCAGTGCTCAGTGAAGAGTGCACAGGGGAGGTTCCCAGGCTGAGGGACTCCTTCGTACTCCCCCAGGGCATCCACAGGGAAGAGTCCGCCTTGTGCTTTGTCCAGGACCATGAGCTAGAGCCTTTTTGGAGTGTCCTACTCAAGCCAGAGCTTTCCTGCTCCCTATAACTCCTCCCCCTCCTCAAACAGCAACTCCCAGGGGTCAGACTTAGCAGTTCTCTAGTGGGGAGGCAGAGAGTGAGAAGCGTAACAAGAGGGACACATCCCCTTTTCCCAAGGCAGGCAGGTCCTGCAGCAGCCCTAGCTGGGGGTGGGACGGGCGGGGAGCAGAAGTCTTACCTTTGTATGAAGATTGAAGTGTTGCATTATCTGTGGCACTGGGCATTACCATATCCAAATTGAGACTCTGTTTTCAGACTAAAAGTGATAACAGGGATTTCTATGGCTTAACTGTAACCATAAGACAAGGGAAGGATTATATCCATTGAATAAGTTGCTTAAGTCAATAGATTGAGAAAATGGCTTTTAGGATTGCATGCCCTGAGTCCAGTTTACTCCACCTGCATTTCACAGTAAATGGAGGGTCAGGCCCCTACTTCTAGATTCGTAGCCAGTGTCTCCCTTAGGCTTCAGGCTGTGAACTCACTGAAGACTGGAAACCAGAGTCCTGCCTGGAATCTCAGAGCAAGCTAATCCCCCCAGCCACACAGCCTTGTCTTCCAACCACACATATGAGTTCCTGTGTGAAGCTCACTTCTCTCATCTTCCTGCCCTCACGGGGCTGTGTTTGCCCCGCCCCATCCGGCTTCCCATTGCCCCTCCTTCTCAGCCATGCTGCAGGACCCGGGTAAACCAACACCTCTCTGTTCTCAAGCTCCCCGTCGGCTGACTGTCCACCAACTGTCGTAGTGACTGGGTTGTCCTGCAGGCCCCTTCTTCCTTGGCAGCTTCTCCCAAAGAGGCTCTTCCCTCTCCATGGCCCCCAGGGTTTGGGTCAGAATCCTCCTGTGCTTCCTGGCTGCTGAACTGAACTCCATGCGGTTCCTAGAGGTGCACACTCTCCCTCACCTTCAGCTCTCTGAGCGCTGTTTCCTCCAAAGCCTGGAAAATCCCCAACCTCAGTGTACTCCCCATTTATCTCTCTGAATGTGATCATTGACTTGGGGTGCATCGATCTTAGATGTGAGCCCCTCGCAGGTGGGGATCTTGATGTCTTATTTGTGTTTATGGCCATAGTGACTGGAGCGAGTAGGTGAATGGAGGTGGTGACAGGCATTTCTGAAAATCCCTCTCGGGGACAGCATGGGGGTGCACAAGGAGGCAGCTTGTGCAGCTGTTTAGGCAGAGATGGGCGCCAAGCTGAGGGGGTGGAGAGGAGGGTCCTGGCTGTTCTCACTGAACTGGAAGCATGCAGACCTGTGTGGCTTCCTTCCCATTCTTTCCACCCCGGGGTCCTGCCCCCTCCCCTTAGTCCTGCTCCAACTCCTTCTCCTCACTCATCTACGTCTACAAGTGCTCACTGAGTGCCTGCAGCCTGGTGGGACGCAGCCTTGAATTTGTTCCATCCCCAGAGGGACTGACATCGTTGCTAGGACCAGTCGGGTGGGAGGCCTTTGGCTGAGGAAATGCAGCACTGTGACAAGCCCTGGAGCATAGACCGTCACCTGCTGAGAAGACTGAGAGGTCTTCAGCCTGGAACCCTGGAGCAGCACCAATGAATCAGAGTATTACATGCAGAAAATAAGCCCCTTTTTTACGGCTGCCTGGGTGTTTCTCTGTCTCCTTCCAGCATTCCCCACCCCAAGGAAAATCCTGGGCAGGTTCCGTGTGCTCTGGCTTGCCTCCACCCTGGGCTCTGCAAGTTCTTCCTGAAAAACCACTCTCAGTCAGTGTTCCTGCTGACAACTTTCCCTCCCAGAACAGTGAGGGGTACGGGGACTGATGATTACCAGTTTGTGCCAGAATTATTGGGCAGGTCACATCCCAAATATGATGTACATTGTTGTATTAACTGTGTGAACTGGCTTTACTATTCCCATTTTTAGGTGAGGAAGCGAGGCTCACTGGCTGATTTTCACTGCTTGTTTGGGTCTTGAATTCGGGCTTGTCTGACCCTGAAAGCTGTGCTGCACCCCTCCAGGGCAAAGGGCATGGAAGGGGCATCCCTCCCGGTAGTGGGTGGACATCGGCTCTGAATTGCCCCTCCCCATGGGAACTCTGAGTGATACAGGAGCTAGAAAGAAATTATTTAGGCAGACAGTAAGGGCACCGGGGTCCTCGATGGAATTTCCCTTTTAACAAAAACCAGCCCTCAAATCATCTCTTTTCTAACAACAAGCAGTCTGAAAATTGAGCTGCAGACGTAGATAAACAAGCTGGAAGTGCGGATGTGTGAATGCTGACAGCTGTGCCAGAAGACAAGGGCTACCCGGAAGCCAGGTATGTTCAACATGGAGGTCCTTCTTCCCTTTTCTTTGTCACCCACGCCATGGAGAGAACCCATCTGCATAAGAAAAGATGAGAACGGGGTGGCCAGCTTCTTCAGGCACTCTGCAAATGGCACACCTGATCTGACCAATCTTTTGTGCCCAATGTAAATCAGACACTGTCTCCTCGAGCTCATCTACAAAATCTGCATTTCACCACAGAAGCAGCAACCCATTTTCTCCACGACCCCTCTGCACAGAGAGCTCTTCTCTTTCTTTTGTGAATTTAATTCTCACTTTTAACCTCACACTGGTGTGTCCATGTCCTAGATTTCCGTGGCCATGAGAAAATGAATCTTGGCTATTTACCCCAGACAACGACTCTGCTTCATGAGCAGGGCCCAGATATGTCTGGACTGGGGATAGGGGTTCCCACTGGGTCTGGGCCTCAGTTCCAGAGGCTGTGCCAGGCCCCTCCCTGACAGCTGGTCCTCACTCATCCCCCCTTTCCTGCCCACCTCTAGCCCTCATTTCATAAGGCTTAGTGATGCTATTTTTCCCCACATGCCTGTGCTTTGCTCAGTTCATCTACAAATGCAATTCTGCTGATTAATCTCAGTCACTCACTGAGCATATTCTGTGCCGTGACCTGTGGCAGGCCGTCCCACTGCAAAACACCAGGGAGCAGCAATCCCCAAGAATACAGTGGCCCTGGTGCCCCTGGCGTTGTGGAAGCACTGCCTCTGCTGTCTGCACTGGGTACAAGGGGAGAAGAAACTCCTGGGGCCCTTATGGACCAGGAGAGGCACTCTGTATCCTCATGGTACCTCCCTTCCTAACCATCAGGGCCAAGGCCTCGGATGCTTCCCTGGCAGATGGCATAGTGGTGTTGGGGGGTGGAAGGAGACTCTGTATGGACAGCCTAGGTGCTCTATTCCAGGAGGAAAGGATTGTTATGTAGGAGAGTAGGTCTGAGGAGGATGATGACAGGAACTCAAGGGTGGAGAAAAGAAAGGAAGGCAAACGAAGGAGCATGGTACACTCTAGTCACTAAAACTTCATCCCTGCCAGCCCTGGCCAACCCTTACCTGTGCAGCCCTCCGCAGCCTGGCCTGGACAAACCTCCTGGGGCCCCAGCTCTCTGCCCCAGGCTCCTGGGCAGCGGCTTCCCAGGCATGGGCCAGCTCCTGCTGGCCTCTGACAGCTGCTCTGACAGCGCCAGGAGGGCTGCGAGGGTTATGGACGTGCCCTGGCTCCACTCCCGGGTGAGGCAGTCGGAGAGGCCCTGAAATCTCACTGCAGCTGGGCCTCGCAGGGACAGCACCCGGACTTGCTACCAGATTTGGTCCTGGAACAGAGAGAATTTGCTGTGGGCTCAGAGCGCTCCAGGACCCCAGGGTCAGATGTGGACGGAAGACCCCAGCTCAGGGCTGGGAGCTGTTGCTGCCGGCAGCCCAGCTGCTACCTACCTGGACAAACAGGTTTCTCAAGACAGGAGGAGGGTACAGACTTGCAGTTGTTCGATGAGTAAGTCCTGGGCTCTAATGTATAGCGTGATGACTGTGGCTAATAATACGGTACTGTTTATATAAAAATTGCTAGGAGAGTGGATCATAAGTGTTCTTGCCACACACACAGAATAGTAACTATGTGAGGGGATAGATGCATTAATTAATGTGATCGTGGTAATCATCTCACAGTGTATACATGTATCAAGTCATCACACCATATACCTTAAACAGATGTAATTTTTATTTGTTCATTATGCCTCAATAAAGCCAAAAAATAAAAATAAAACAACCCACTCACACACAGACTTACACACAAAGACAGGAGGAAAGAGTGGCAGATACTAGAGACATGGGCGTTGTTCTGAGCTTAGAAAGCAGGTCTTGATGTTGAGTTCATGCATGGGTGTGTCCAGCAGGTGCACACCTGCACATGCACACACCACCTTGCAGGTGCACGCCCACGCATGCACACACCAGCCTCACCTACACACATACATTGATAGCTTCTCCGGGAAAACACTCTGGAGTAGTGATGAGTGCACATTGGTGACCCCAGATAAGACTCTGTCATTGTGAATCTCTGCTTCCTCATCTGTGAAGTGACGTCTGCAGGAGTTTCCAACGACCTTGGAACTCTCAAGTGCGGTAGACTAAATTATCCATGAGGGCTCAAGTCCCAGTCTTTAAAAGTCAGGCTGTGAATCCGAGCCTGGCCTGGGCAGGGCAGCCACAGGTGTGTGAGGCTGGGCAACTCACTTTCCCTCCCCAGCCTCAGCTTCCTTGTATGCGAAATGGGGACAGGAAGAATTACCTCACACAGTCATCTTGAGGTATGAAGTGAATGTGTAAAGCATGGACCCCTTGGCCTGGCACAGAAATGCTCAGTCAGTAGGAGCTGGTGAGGAAGGAGACTCTTAATCCTCTTAAGCTTCTAAGACCACTTCCCCCTAGACCTCTACATTGCATTTCAATAGGAGAAGTAAAGCCTAGTAGACTGGGTGCCACCCTTAATCGCACGCACTCCTACAGATCGCAGGCATGGTATGGAGGAATCTTCCTGGAAGGCATTGCTTTCGCCTAAACATGATCAGACCCTCACCTAAGTCACGTACCCCATGCCTATTTGATGGATCTAGATCCTTCACATGTAATTTCTAGAACTGTAAGCCTTTAAAAGGGCTAGGATTTTCTATTCAGGGAGCTTGGTTGTTAAGGTATCTTTGCCTGCCACAGCTCCCAGCCGAATAAATCACCACCTCCCTCCCTGTTCAGTGTTAGAGGGGTCTGTTTGCGGCTGCTCCTTCTCCCCTGGTGCTGGCCTTCTTATCATTCACAGGTGAATGGCTTCTCCTGGCTCCACCCTGGTGTTCACCCTGGAACACCAGGTCCAGACACTTGGTCCTGACAAATCCCAGAGCCCTAAGAGGCCTCAAGTGGGGGTGGCTTCATGCCTGAGTCTGCAGCTCACCTTGTCACATCCTCTACAGAAAGCAAGACTGCAGCTACCTCAACAAGGCTCTGGGGGGCTCTTCAAGCAGCATCTGGTCCTCACTGGGAGGAATCAAACAGGCCGCAGGTTCCCTAATGCCTCCATAGGAATTGAGCCAAGGAGATTTAGAGGAGCCTGGGATTAGCAATTGGAAGCAGAGCCTGGGATCTGCAGCCGCGGCTCCAGCCACCATTCCTGTCCCTCCCGGACATCATGCCTTTTCCTAGATCCTGGGTCACAGGGCACCCCACAGTTGCCCACAGTTCCCTCATTGCCACACAGCTCAATTGTGTCATGACTGTTCATCTGTTTCCCTTGCTAGCAGTGGACTCATGGAAGGCAGGGGTTTTATCAGATTCATTTCTGTTCCTAGCACGTGGCAGAGGGCCTGACACAGAGTGATGCTTATTGTTTCCTCACATAAATGAATGAATGAATATTGCATTCATATTCTTGTTTCCCCTGAAAGCTGTTTATAAAGTATAAAGCTGTAAATCAATGTAAATATTGACATGAGCAGAACCACATACATCAGCTGTGATTAATCTGGCCATAACACATGCCCAAGTTAAGAGTCGCTTAAACAGGAAAGATTTTTTTTTTTCATGTAAGTCTGGAGATGAATAGAACAGGGCTGGTAAGATAGTTCACAATTTTTAAGGTGCACAGCCCCTTTTATCTGTCTTTTCTACAGTATTCCATTTCGTTGTTAACATGACTGTTCAAATTCTATCCATTGCCTCAGGATTCCAGAGTACACTTCCTAGAAATCGCACATAACCTTTCCATTGTTATTCTGTTGCTCAGAACTTAGTCACGTGGTGTTAGCTAGCTGTGAGGAAGGATGGGAAACACTGTCATTATTTTGGGTGATCTTATGCCCTGTCAAGAATCTGAAATTGAAAAACTTATGAGCAGAGAGTGATGCTGGAGGATGTCCCAGCCACACCACCCTTTATGGTCTAAATGACACACCACGTTCTTGTCTTTACCCGCTAGCCCTGTGTGGTAATTAGGGATAAGGAATCCCTTAGAAACTGAGCGGCGGGCTGTCAGTCAGTTTCTCAAGGTCCCAGTGAATTGATGGGAGGGCGGAGATGTAACCCCAAGGCTCCCAGCTACAGGGCTATGCTCTTTTCTCTTCATCATCTCATGCCAGGGCTTCTTGGGAACCGTGGAGGTTGAGCTCCTTCCTCACAATTCTGTCAACAAGCATTCTGCAACTGTCTGCCGTGTGTGCAGTAGCCACTGGGGACTCAGAAATGAACCAGGCCTAATCTCTTTCAAGGACCTCGTGGTCTGACTTGGAAGGTGGCTGACCCTTAAACAACTGCTTATATAGTGTGATGAATGATGTGAGAGTCGTGAGTATAAGTGGCTCCCTCGGCTCAGAGGATGGGAAACTAGCCCTTCATGGTGTGCAAGATACAGCCTGAGGTTCCTCCCAACTCCAGTATTCTGTCTGAGACAGAAGATGAAGCTGGAGAATTTGGGCTGAGTTCAAGACCTTAAAAGAAGGCCTGATTATATTTGATGTGGTCATTATAGCATTGAGACCCAGAGAGTTACAGTCACTTGTCCAAGGTCAGACAGTAAGCAAGTGGCAGGGCAAGATTTAAACCCAGGTCTCCCACCTCCAGGCCCATGTCTTTTCCTTCAACACACTTAGGTATAAGTTATTTGGGTCAGCTTGGACATACACGTTGTCTGCAAAAAGTTCATAACTTTTTAGTCAGTTATTTCCATTTCCAATGAAAATTATCATGTATTAAGACTTTACTCAGATTGAACACCAGGTCCAGCTACTTGGTCCTGACAAATCCCAGAGCTCTGAGAGGCCCCAGGTGGGGCTGGGGGTGGCTTCATATTAAAAATTAAAACAATTTAAATATCCAATTATGAGGGAACTTTTGTATAACGTAGTAAACAACTTTGTAGTTCCCAGACCAGCAAGATCAGCGTTATTGGGCAAATTGTTAGAAAGGCACATTCTTGTCCTATCTGATACTTCTTGATTCAGAAACTCTGGGAGTGAGGCTCAGAATTCCTATAGCCCTCAAGGTAATTGTGATGCTTGCTAGAGTTTGAGAATCATTGATTAATGGAATATTACACCGGCAGTTAGTGTTTTCAAAGAACACTTAACATGAAAATGTGCTTCTAATATTAAGCAAATAAGAGAAACAAATGGTTTATATTTAGTGAGATAATATGTGAATTCCAGATAATATGATTTCCATTTCTAAGTATGTGAGACATACCACATATTTGTAAAATCAAAACCATTCATATATGTGCATATATACATTCACACATATGTAGTAGCAGAAAAAAAATGCTATTTTCAATATACAAAAGAAGGTAATTTTGAATTACTCTTTCTTTGCACCTATGTATTTTTCCAAATTGTCTTCTCTGATGACACATTTTTTATTAATACGTATCTTGCTTATCAAAAAAGGCTTTTTTCAGAATATGCAGTACAAGAGATGACCACAGGGGGGAGAAGTGGGACACACTTTAGCATCTCCCATCCCACCTGCCCTCTGGGCCATGAGGTAGACCGCTAGGTACCTGCCATTTCTCCACTCCCTTCTACCGCATCTCATTCTCCAGGTAAGGCTAACTTTCATATACAACATTTGTAGATAGCCAAGGAATTCACTGGGCTTTTCATTTTGCAGCAAGATGTTGAACATTCTCTGAGACATTCCTGGCAAGTAGGAGCTATTGTATGAGAAAAATCTCTGACCCTATCTGACTTTTTCTTTACTTTCTACCTTGTTCTGAATTTTCTCAAGCTCTCTGTGTAACTCTCCCAATCTTTCTCTCTCTCTCTGAAAATCCACAAGCATCTACAGCTCTGAAACTTTTGTGAACATTCTCGGGAACACTGTGATAATATTTCTGAAATATGAAACCGCCTGAAAGGCTATGACTTTCTCTTTAAATTCTCTCTGACTCTCAGGACTTTTGCTCTATCTGTCCATTGCAGCCCGTTATCATACAGCAAATGGGTGTCAGACAAAGGAAGGTGCTCTTTGTGGCAAACACTCCCTTCCCACTCACTAGCTCATCCCTCAGGAATTTGCTTACCTCCTAGTTCTGGGCTACACCTTTCTTGGTTTGGAAGAAGGTGGAGATCAAGTTCCTTTCCTCCAGTGAAGTTCCAGCTAGATCTGGGGACAAAGAAAAGCTAAGCATTTGGGGAGTCAGACCTAGGTTTGATTTTCTACTCCTTGTCTTACTATTTGTATGATCTTGAGCAAATTGCTTTCTTCCGAGTCTCTCTTTCCTAATCCAGTGAAAATAATGATGGGGACTGCGTGAGTTTTGTGAGGATTGAAGGTGATAGTTCACATGCCACTGCTACATGCTTATGGTCAGTAACAGATGAGTCAAGTGCAAAATGCCTGGGTAAACACCAACAACCTTAGTGACTTTCAGTGAGACAGGAGTTCAGAGCATGGAGAGATCTGTGTGTGTTTCATAAGTCCTTGCCACGGAGAGGCAGTTGCTCAGAAAGTCCATTGCATTTAGGAAGTTGCTATGTGTAAGCCCATGACATTCTCTCCTCTGCGCCTTTTTGTGGGATGGTGGATCTGTAAGAATTATCTGCACATTGTATGTGCAATATCAAGGGTTGGACACGAGATGGCGCAATGGGACAGGTTTCGGCATCTTTCGGGGTGTTCCCATTCAGGGATGAGTAAAGCGTTGGTGGTAGTTCCACGTACTATTTTATCTGTGACCCCATCTGCCCGCAGTGTTAGCATCAGATGGGGATTGGCTGGAAAGCTGGAAGGCTGAGTTATTGTTGAACAGTACGTCACTGCATTTAGAATTTAGACCAGTGTGGTTTAATAGAATTTTCCGTGATGATGGAAATGTTCTATACCTGTGCTGTCTAAAATCTTAGTCATTAACCACATGTGACTACTGAGCACTTGAAATGTAGCCAGTGTGACCAAGGAACACGATTTTAAATTTAATTTATTTTTAAATGTAAATATAAATAACCACACACACGTAATGGCTTCCGGATTGCACAACAAAGAATTCTAGATAATGTCAGTTTTTCTTGTAATAAATGCTCTCCATTCCAGCCCTTTTTGAGGCTGGGGTTCTAAAGATTAATTAGATTGCCTCCCAAGTTTCTCACAGTGGAGGAGGGGAGGAAGTGTGCGAGGAAGCAAAAGTGAACTTATAAACACTCTCATAAAAGTGAGCCTAATTATAGCAAGAGATCAAAATAAATAATACTGATAGTTGCTTTTAGTTTTGAGTGCTAACCAGGTACAAAGCACTTTGAAATGTGATTTAATCCTCAAGAAACCAAGGCTCAGAGTGGCCAAATGGTTTGTTATTTGTGGCAGAGAATTTGGATGCCAATCCAGGTGAGCCTCTGACTCTAAAACCTTCTTACAATTCTGATGTGAGGCTTAAAGGAAGAATACATCACATCGAGTGGGACTGCTATCGAAGGCTCTCTGAAGAAGGTTGGGTTTGAGCTGGGCAGAAAGAATAAGTAAGGTTTTGTTTAAAAAGGAGAGAAGATAGGGTCTAAGCAGAGGAGAAGTATCAGTTAATGAGTAAGAAATGCTGGGAGCATGTTCGACACATTAACACTGTAATTAACCAAAATTTGAAAAGCAACACGTCTCTCCTTTGTAACAGCCTTGGCTGGGCCCAAGAAGAGGCGACTGGTCCCTGACTAGGGGAAAGCTGTATTTGTAGGAAAATAGAGAGGGCCTGGTCCACAGAAGAGAATTGCTGAATCCACTAATCTGGGAGAAAGCCTATGGTGCCCCCATAGGAACTGGAGGGCTACAGAGCCCAGAAAGGAGGGGGAGGAGGGGCAGAAGGGAATGGGGCTCCCTTTGGGATGGGTAAATAATTGGAGTGTAAACATACACCCACGTATGCCTGAATGTCAAGGGAGACTCACAGCTTATTGTAGGATCCGTTGCGACTCCCTGGAGGGAGAACCAGGGAGTGATGGAAGCCAGTGGGTTTCACTGAGACCAAGTCATGTGAGACATGCCTTACTGCTTGGCCTGTATTTTTAAGATTAATTGATGAACAGATCTAAGAGAATGTATTGACCAAACAATCAATTAAGTGATTCTTAGGCACCAATTATGTGATGGGCCCAGCAGACAAAGCTTTTCATATTGGTGTTTCAAAAAGACATTGTCCAAAATCTCTTGAGGGAAATATGGAGAGAAATGTTTGCTGACTCCGCAGTAGCTTGTGCTGCCGTGGCAGTCCGGAGGCAGGCCTCCAGGGACTTACCCGCTTCGCTCTATTCTTGGTCATGTTCCTTCTTTTTTTTTTTTTTTTTTTTCAGAGTGAATGTATTTATTTGCTGCAAAGAGACATATCTTATTTTAAAAATTAAAATGAAGCTATCTGCCAGAGTACTTACCAATGTTTGCATTCAGCGTACAGAGTTAAACAGATGTGTGTATTCAGAAGCTCAAAAATTCTCTCTGTGGAGAATATAAAAACAGAAGTTTCCAGCAAAATCCTGCCTTATGCAAAACAACAGTAAGAGTGCCTGTAAAACACAGAATAATGGTCATGTTCCTTCTTGACAAATGTATTGAGTGATTTGGATAAAGAATTTGCCCAAAGGGCTATCAGATTTGGTAAAGAGAACTAATTCATTATTCAGAGAATCAAAAGGCAAGCAGTTGTTATCTGCTATAATTGATTTGACTCTATCAAAATAGTATTTAATTATAAAAATTATAAAATTTAGCATTTAGCCTCAGGAAAAGCAATTTTAAAAGAGAAGTAATGTCTGATTTGGTAATGTCAGCCCGCTAGCCATGGTTTTCAGCTGGCGCTGTCAGGATGCTGTGCTGAATGAACCACTGCCTCACAGGTCTTTCACTCCTGTTTCAAAATGTCTTTAGAGACAGGTGGAATTACTTTTACACTTGCTAGTTGAATGAGAACTGCAAACACTACAGTGACTTTTAGTGTGGAGAGTGGAGGCCTGGCTGTGAATAAACAGTGACATCTTGGCTTTTCTGCTAGAAAAAGAGGATTTTTGAGTTACAAAGGTTAAAACTGAGGGGTGAGGTTGCTGTGTGTTATTTATCTCCCCCCCACCCCAAATGCAGATCTCTGCTTAGAAAGCCAGGGTCTATTTATCAGGCTTTAGCCCTGAGGGAATAAGAAGAAAGGAGAGAAGGGAATGTCTCCAAAGTAGCACTGGACAGGGGCAAGTGTGGGCGGAAGGAAAGACTGAGCTGCTTGAGCGTGGGCTGGAGTTCACCTTACTTTGCTCTCCCTGCTGCAGGTGCCTGTGGGGCAGGCCAGACGGCGCGTTTGTGAACTGACTTAGGTGATGACAGATCCGCTGACCCGGCGGCCTTTCCTCTTTTCTCAAATCCTTTCTCCACGCTCAAGCCAAAGAAACCTTTCCAAACGAGTGCTTGTGTATGTCCTTCCCAAATCTTACACTCTGCTTAAAACCTTTAGTGCTTTTCCAGAACTGTCAGACTAAAGCTAAAATTCGTGAACATAGTCTACTAGTCCCTGCCCAGTCCGTCTCACAGCCTCATTTTGCCTCAAATCGCCCTTTCTTTTGCTATGTTTCACTTGCTATGGGTCTTAGATTTCCTGGCAGTGCCCTGTGCTCCTTCCCACTGCAGGACCTCTGCACACGCTCTTGCTTTTGGCCAGTGAGTTCTCCTGGACTCACTTCCTTACCTTGAACTCTCAAAGATTCATGTTCGTCCCACAAGCTCCAGAGAGCAGGGATTGGTCTTTGTTGGCTCATTGTATTACCCCCAGCACAGTGCCAGACACATAACAAATACCTGATCGAAACCGTCTTTGCAAAAACTGTAACAGTGAGAAAATTATGACAGAGAAAGAGGTCTGATCTAACCAACCCCCCTCTTACTCTCAACCTTGGCCATTCCTGGGCTTGGACCAAGCTAACTTTGGGAGAAAATTGGCATATAATTTAAATGATAATAGCTCTTCCCTAAACCAAACCACCTTTGTAAAACTAAGACCATTAGGTTAGGAGGCTGAGAGGAGGCTGAATTCTGCTAAGATGTAGGTATAAATGGTGACTAGCCATTACTCTGGAAATCAGCGTCCTCAATTACTCCTGCAGGTAACATCACTATTGTAGAACCTAAATTTGGCCTTTTGAGTCATCTTTTCAGGATTTTTCATTTCTGGTGACTAGATGGTCCTACCTGGTCCCTCAACTCGTAAAGGTCCTGTGGCCCTCACCCAGAAGCAGACTCAGTGCACTGGGACCGTACTCCACACCCCTATGATTGCATCCTCAACTAACCAGCAGCACCCATTCCCCTGCCTCTCCTGTCCTTGAAAAACCCTCGCCTCTGAATGTCTGGCAACATGGACTTGACTAATAAAACTCTGGTCTCCCATTCAGCTGGCTCTGTGTGAATTAAACTCTTTCTTGATTGCAATTCCCCTATCTTGATAAACTGGTTTATCTGGACAGTAGGTAAGGAGAACCTGTTGGGTGGTTATATAATTACTGAAAGAATGACTGAATTTTCTTTCTGGAGTGTAGACCTTCATGCTGTCCATCAGATTTTGCTTTTAGGAAATGAGAAAAAATATAGCTCAGAGCAGTATGAGTCATGTGAAGTATACAAGATTTATCAGGCCCAGACAAAGGCCCAGAGAAACATGAGTTTAGGACGTCAGTCACCCCCACCTCCACCCTGCACCCATGTCTGTTTAAAGGTATTTTGCACCTGACTAGCTGTCTCACTCATTATCTTCATGTTCCTGGAATTTGTGATACGAAGAACAATGTATAGCCAATCAATAGTTTATGTTATTTTAAGAACATCCTGGTAAACAACATAGAAATTGCCTCATTTTTTTCCTTTAAAATCCCACTTGTGGCCAGGTGCAGTGGCACATGTGTACAATCCCAGCACTTCGGGAGGCCAAGGCAGGTGGATTGCTTGAGCACAGGTGTTCGAGACCAGCCTGGGCAACATGGTGAGACCCTGTCTTTATCAAAACGTTTAAAATTAGCCAGATGTGGTGGTGCTTGCCTGTTGTCCTAGTTACTTGGGAGGCTGAGTTGGGAGGATTACTTGAGCCTGGGAGGTTGAGGCTGCAGTGAGCCGTGATTGTGTCACTGCACTCCAGCCTGGGTGACAGAGCGAGGCCTTGTCTCAAAAAACAAAACAAAACAAAAGACCAACTTGAGGCTGGGTGTGGTTGCTCATGCCTGTAATCCCAGAATTTTGGGAGGCTGAGGCATGTGGATCACTTGAGGTCAGGAATTTAAGACCAGCCTGGCCAACATAGTGAAACCCAAACTGTACTAAAAAAAAAGAAATTACAAAATTTAGCTGTAAGTGGTGGCGGGTGCCTATAATCCCAGCTACGAGGAAGGCTGAGGCAGGAGAATTGCTTGAACCCGGGAGATGGAAGTTGCAATGAGCTGAGATCGCACCACTGCACTCTAGCCTGGGTGACAGAGGGAGATTCCATCTCACAAAACAAAACAAACAAACAAACACACAAACAAAACTTGTAACTGCTGCCAATCAGTGTATATTCAGGCAACTTGAATCTATGACCCTGAGTTTCAGTCCTCAAATGTGGCCCAAATAAACTCTGTACTTATATTAATTTTGCTTCAGTCTTTTTTTTTTCATTCATGTTAACAGAAAGTATGTAGTATCTGTTTTCCACTGCTCTTTTCTTTAACTTCTGGATGGGGTGGGGTGATATCTTTACTTGTATCCTGACGAGAAGGCTTTGATGTTGGCAAAAGGCCAATGAGTAGGTGGGGAAGGTTTCGGGGGTGTGAGTGGGGGAGAAAGAAATTTTCCCAGGCTGTCTGGGAAACCACCTGTCTTGCCAATAGCCACGTTTGTTCTGCCCGGCCCAATCTGAGTTATAGGAACTTAATCTTAAATTGGATGATAAAGAACACATCTACCCCTAGAGCTCTAAAGGAGCTGAGGGTTCACCAGCTTGGGAAGCAGGATTCTATTCAAATCTATGCATGTGTGGGAGAGGAAAAAATTTTCTGTCCTCTTAGAGTCTCCAGCTAGGCCTAAAAATGAAACCAACATAAAACAGATCAACAGGGAACAGCATGTAAACTTCATTAATTTTTTTTTATTTTGAGACAGAGTCTTGCTGCAACACCCAGGCTGGATGAAGTGGTGCAATCTCGGCTCACTGCAACCTCTGCCTCCTGGGTTCAAGTAATTCTCCTGCCTCAGCCTCCTGAGTAACTGGGATTACAGGCACCCACCACCACACCCAGATAATTTTTTTTTTGTTTTTGTTTTGTATTTTTAGTAGAGATGGGGTTTCACCGTGTTGGCCAGCCTGGTCTCAAACTCTTGATCTCAGGTGCTCCGCCCACCTCGGCCTCCCAAAGTGCTGGGATTACAGGCATGAGCGACCACGTATATGGGGATCTTTCTAAGAGGACAAAGACCTGAAGCAGTGACCAGAACAGAAAGCTTTTACATTGTTTAAATAAAGAAATGATACTGTAGGGAAAGCTCACTGAAAAAATCACTGACACGAGACAGCTTAATAGGAGAAAATGCACACAAATTTATTTAACAGGTGAACTACCTTCATGCAATATAGACAGAAAGTGCACATGGAGAGAATTACAGGGTGACTGCTCACCTTGCAATGGGGTTAAGAAGCTTATGTAACATCCTGACAAGCAGGTTATAGGAGAGGGGAGAAGAGGAATTCCATTGAGGAGCAATTAAGGATTACGAAGGAGAATGAATGGATTCTGGAACTGAGAGTAGCTTTTCAGTAGTTCTTTTTGACAGCGAAAGGGTCTGTTCTGGTGTGGTCACATTCGTGGTCTTACAGGAAGGGGAAGTAGGTATGGATAAAGGAACTTCACCTTCCTTGGGAGACACAGCAGAGGGAGAAGGTCAGAAAAACCTTGGGGCTTCTACTGTTCAGCCTGTCAACACACTGAATTTGGGGTATCTGTTTCTGAGCCCCAGGAATATATTTGTGAAGAAATGACAAGACAAAGTGTTTAGACTAGGAGCAGCAAGTTGTGCAGAGTCACTAGGAGATACATGGTGTGTGGGGGGAATAAAACTAGTGGAGGGTAAGGGTTATTTTAGAATGTTTGTTTGCACAGATCCATTTCAGCATTGATTCCCAGTGTCTGGTGATAAGGGTATTCTTCTCTTCCTGACACAGGGAGGGAATCTTTCTCATGGAAAAATTTGTGTCTTGTTTTCAGTATAAAGAGCTGTCAGAGGACTCTTCCTGCATTTGCTGTTTCTCAAGTGTCTTCAGCTTGAAATAATTAATGTCAAAGCAGCATATTTTAGGTTATCTTGTCCTTAGCTCTTTCACGTGTTGTATCTTATGTGACTTTAAACTGTGTTAAACCATGGTGCTGTGGGTCATCCTTATGAAAGTGGAATAGAACTATATTGAAAGGTTGCTCTTTTCCTATTCTTGATGGAGATAGCCATGGATTCTTCTCTTGGGAATCAAGCAGCCCACACATGCTCCAAACTGCCTTTGGGTGTATTCCATCAAAGGGAATCTCTGGTGGTGCAAGACTCCCAGTACTGGAATGGAAAGGTTTGCCTAATTCCTGAATTTAGTATTCAGAAGCTGACTTGCTCATAGGTAATGGGCACACTTACCAGTATCAGAGCTTTGTTCCTTAATAAAGATAGTATTTTGATCTTCTGCTGTACTGTATAGTTTTATTTTCTCAATTCAAAATTTAGACTGAAAGAAAAAGGGAGCTATAATTTTTGCTCCTTTGGAGCTCCAGAAAAATATAAACATTTAAAAATTATGGGACAGAAATACATTGGAAATCTGTGAATCTATTAAAATTATGTTTTTGAAGACAATAAAACATGTTCATAATGTATTATGGAATGTAAACAAAGATAAGAGAATTATAGTGTTTGTCAAGCATTCCAAAAACATGTTCCCCATATTTATATTATCAGCACTACATGGGAACTTTGTTAGCAATGCGAATTCTTGCACTTCACCTAGATTTACTGAGTCAGAAACTCTGGAGTGTGGCCAGTGGTTTCTGTTTAAAAAAATCCTGCAGGTAATTATCATCAACAGTAAAGTCTTAGAATTCTTCATTTTTAGCACACACACAGTACTGGCTGGAAATATACCAAAATGTTAATACTAATCTGATGTAAACGGTGAGGTTACAGTTGAGTATGCATGTGTGTATGTGTGTGTATGATTCAGTATAATTTAATATTAAAATAAATTCTTTCATCTCCAGATGTTTTTGTGGATTCCTTGGCTTACCTCCCATTGATAAATTCAAAAGAGAACAGCAATTCTTGTTGTCATTTTGTAAGTTATCACCATTTATTTATCAAACCCAAGTAAGATTACAGATATTTGTGGTTTATGGGAGTAGGTCATTTTTCCATTTAAGATTTTTTTTTTGTTTTGAAGTCATTATATATTCACAGGAAATTGTAAAAATAGAACTGAAAGCAACTGACTTTGGTATCCTACAATCTTTCTATAACTGCTTATCAATTTCAAGAGGGTTTTGCTTGTTTGTTTTGAGATTCCTTGGGATTTTCTGTAGAAAGAATCGTAGTGTTACGGGGAAGTACCCAGCTTGTAGGTTCTTGGCCTCTCTAACCCCGAAGAATGGGGAAAGGGGCCCTGGAGGTGTGGTGAGTTTACCATCCAAATAAAATCGTGGACCCAAAGAGTTTTGTGGAAGAGTGATTTATTAGAGAGAGCGAGAAGACAGCTCCCACACTGTTGTGGGAGGGGAACCCAGAGAGGGAAATCTGTTCAGGTAGGAGCAGCTGAAGTTTTAACCCTTGAGTTATTCCCTCCCCATTCATGTTCTCATTCAATGAGAGGAGTTCTTTCAAAATTCCTCTGGAGTGATTGAGTTTGACTCTGATACCAGATTGACTACTTGTTCTACAACCCTGAGTTACAGAGCCCCCTCCTCCAAGAGCTTTCTGTGGAATTTGGGACAAAAGAGCCCCACCTGTCTTTCCCACATGTGGGAAGATCAGACAAAGAATTTTATCTGGCCCAGGTGGAGGAGGTGCTCAAAGAGCCCCAGCTGCCTGAGGCAGGGAGCTGGGAAGTTCCTGCATTTGAAACCCCTCTGATCTCTGGATGGAGGCATGGAGGAGGTGCTCAGAGTCCCAGCCACCTGAGATGGGGAGCTGGGAAATTCCTGCATTTGAAACCTCTCCCCTAGCAGACCCAGGAAGAGAAGTTTCTTTAACACAGTCCCTCAGTCCCCGCTCTGAACAGGAAAGTCCAAATGCTGTTGGGACACTGGTGTTGATCACTCTTTAACTACTTCCTGCTGAATTGGGGCATAGAAGGGGCCCTGCAGTTGAGGTTTTCTCCAGATGGGAGTCTTACGGGGTGCAGGTCAATCCAGAGGTCCACAATAGAACTCATGAGCCAAGGACATCTGGGGTTCCATTTGCAAGACCATTTGTAGCCTCATGGCCTCAATTCTAGACGAAACAAATTTGACAAGAAGGTTAAAGATGAGAGGCCTGAATGCCAGCAATAATAGAATGGTTATAAATGGGCTTAGAAAAGGGTAGAGCCAGGATAGCCAGTTGTTAAACAAGCTCCACTATCCCGTTTCTTGAGGATTTTTAGCCCTGCATTTGATTCCATCTCTGAGCTCAACTTTGTTTAAGACAATACTTGACTGGTTTACAAAGTAGCAGCATTCTTCTCCTAAAAAGAGAGGTTCCTCCTCTCTCTGCTGTTAGCAGATTCAGAGCCCTTCTATTTTGAAGAGCCACGACAGCTAAAGGGTTAAGCTGCTTCTGCAGAGTCACAAAAGATTCCATGCCATCATTTAACTCCTGAGACAGCTTACAGTAAAACTGAGTAGAGGTAGTAATTTCTCAATGCTGGTACCAAGTCCTCTTATTCCAGTCCCCACTATAAAGGAATAATTGGGATTTGCATATGGCATGCCCTTGGCAAGAGAAGACTCTACACCTGAGAGTCGGTGTAAATTGTCACAGGGGGCACCAGGAAGGAGAGGAGGCATATTTCCCGAGGGGTATTGTTCAGGCAGCCGTAAGCTAAGGTGCCACAAACAAAGAATAAGCCTGAGGCCTGGGGGTAAGGCAACTCAGTTTTGGCATAGGGAAGCATTTGAGTTGTTAGTAGAATTTACACAAGTGAAGTTTGAGGTAGATGGAATTTGTAGATTGGTGACCAGGAGACTTACAAGCCCCACATGATTTGTGGAAGAGTTAGTTATGTTCCATGAGTATGGAACTGGAACCGGGATATATGGTTTGAAGCATAGTGGAAGGCATGTCCAACAATCAATTGGGTTGTTGGAGGACGCCTCATGTATTCCTGTGAGGGTGGTGTTAAATAAGCTGAGTATGTGAGAGTGCGTACAAAGGGTCTCGTGTAGCTTAGAAAGATCCAGGCGCTTGTAGGGACTGGGGGTACTTTGCAGTTTGCTTAGACTAGAGACTACTTCCTGATGACCCTGTTCCTGTGTCTGATCTTGAACTTCACCCCTATCTGGCATTTTGACATGAGTAAAATATGTCCAGCAGGTGGTGGTTTTCTTAGCAGCTGGACAATTTGGCCCAGTTATTGTTCCCATCCAGTAGGTGTGTGCGTTGTATGCGCACAGGGAAGCAGAGGTCTAACAATTTTTGCTCATATACATATACGATAAGAAAGAAGGAGGTGGTTGATGGTACCTCCAGAACCAGTCTTGGAGTGAGAAATGATGGACACTTCTTCCAGGAAGATATTAGTAGTATTATGAGCATGTAACCCTACAGTTACATGTACGGTGTGTGTGAGTTAACAGGAGGAGTGGGGCTAAAAAGAGGATAATGAGAACCACAAGAGAGCCCATGGTAAGGGAGTGATAACATCAGAGGGCCAAGAGGAGAGCTATTAGAAGTATCAATAGGCAGTAAGCCACGTACAAGGAGAGTTTATGAGATGTAGGCCAATTCGTAGGGGTGACTGCATAGAGTCTGGTGGTAAAGTTAAGAGTGATAGACCTGTTAATGCCAGGATGCAACTTAGACTCATGAGCAGTTATTTTCCTGGGGATCTCGTTGGAAGAGCAAACATAGATCCTTTAAAGGCTCAAAGGTGTACAAAGGGCTATCTCCTGGAACTTCAGGCTGTGGAGTGCAGGGTCTGTGATTTTCTTCAGGAGGGTCCAAGGCTTCAGCCAAGTGTGATGAATCCACGAGTCAATTCCCACCACCTTAACTGCTGCTGGGGTAGACAGAATAACCCAAAAATGGTCTTTCCCAAGATGGACCTAGAGAGGGAGAGTCTGAGGGGAGATACTCAACAAGCACTAAGTCTCCAGGGCAGAACAACTCTTCTCCTTTTTCCCTAGCGTGTCTTTCAGGAAAGGTCCTAAGAGCCTGTTGGTACTTAGCCAAGGAGGTTATATCTTTTATTAGATCTGCTGTTTCCTTGTCTAATATGAGATCATTAGTAAGAAAGGGTCATCCATAAAGCATCTCATAGGGCTGAGTCCTATTTTCTGAGGGGAGTTTTGAGCCCTTAAGAGTGCTATTGGTAACAGAGAAGGCCACAGGAGGTGGGTTTCCTGTGCCAGTTTCTTTAAATGTCTCTTAAGAATTTCGTTCATCTTTTCCACTTTCCCGGAGGACTGAGGCCTCCAAGCCCGGTAGAGATGATACTGTATTCCTAACGCTTTGGAAATTCCTTGGGTCACTGCAGCTTTGAAGGCAGGGCCGTTATTGCTTTGAAGACAGCAAGGGAGTCTGAATCTAGGAATTATTTCATTAATCAGGACTCTTATTACCTCTTGGGCTTTTTCTGTTCTACAGGGGAAAGCCTCAACCCAGTTTGTGTAGGCATCTACACACACTAACAGGTATGGGTATCCCTGAGACTTAGGCATATGGATAAAGTCCACTTACCAGTCCTCACCTGGGTAATGACCGGTTAGCTCTTCCCCAGGAGGAACTTTGCGATGTGCCAAAGGATTATTTTTCTGGCATATTTCACATCCTTTGACTATTTGTTGGACAGCCTTGAAGAGACTTTTTCTATAAATATAGATTTCTCTATACCCATATGGAAGGTTCGATGTAGGGTTTTAAGGACTTTCCATGGCTGGCAGCAGGTAGGAGTACTTTCCCTCCTCAGTAGCTAGCCATCCTGAAGGAAGAAGATACGTCCCTGCGAGATTGCCCACTGTACCTCTTCTGATGAGTATTGAGGTCCAGTTCCCTGGAGAGGGTTTTGATATTAAAGGTCCTTCTATAAATCCTTGTCTAGCTGCCCTTTGTGCTTCCAGCTCAGCTCGGCGATTGCCCTCCACTTCCTTCTCATCTCCTTCCTGGTGATCCCGGCAGGGTAAGACTGCTGCCTCTTTGGGTTCTTGGACAGCTTGCAATAAGTGTAACATTTCCTTATGATATTTGATGGGTGTTCCTGCCGAGGTTAGGAACTGTCTTTCCTCCCACATGGCAGCATGGGCGTGGAGATCCAGGTAAGCATATTTGGAATCTGTGTGTATGTTTATTCTCTTTCCTTTTCCTAAGTTTAGAGTTTGAGTGAGGGCTACGAGTTCTGCCAGCTGGGCACTAGTTACAGGAGGAAGGGAATTACTTTCAAGCACTGTTTGGTCACCGACTACTGCATACCCTGCCTGCTAAAATCCGTTTTCCGTAAATGAACTTCTGTCAGTGTACAAGTTAAGCTCAGGATTGGCTAGAGGAGTTTCCAAGAGATCCTCTTGAGCCACATAGTTCTGGGCTATAACCTGCTGACAGTCATATCTTCTGTCTGCCCCTTCCTCAGGAAGAAAAGCAGCTGGATTGAGGGCTGCACATTTACGCAGCTGAAGCACAGGCTCTTCAAGCATTAAGTCCTGATATTTGAGTAAGTGGTTGTCAGACAGCCACAAGCCTCCTTTAGAGGCCAGAATTCCGGCTACATCATGTGAAGTCCATACAGTTAGATCTTTCCCCTGCACTATTTTAACAGCTTCTGAGACCAATATGGCCACCACGGCTACGACTCACAAACAGTGTGGCCAGCCATTTGCTATTGCATCAATTTCCTTATTTAGGTATGCCACTAGTTGTGGCGTGGTCCCCCAAGTCTGGGTGAGAACCCCCAGTGCCACTCCTGACTTTTCCGTAAAATATAGGGAAAAGTCATTCCCTATAGGAAGGCTTAGAGCTGGAGTCTGCAGTAGTGCCTGCTTTAGGGTCTGAAAGGCTGCCTCAGCTATAGGGTCTCCTTGTATTAGATGAGTGTTAGCTTTTTGGGTTTCCTTAATCAGAGTGTATAGGAGTTTGGCTATTTCACCATATCTGGGAATCCACAATTGGCAGAAACCAGTTATTCCTAAGAATCCCCACAACTGTTCTAAGGTCTGTGGACGGGGGAAGGCCAGTATGGGTTGGAGACGTTCTCCATCAAGGGCCCGAGTGTCCTTAGACAAGACCAGTCCTAGATATTTTACCTCTTGCCTACAAAGTTGGGCTTTTGATTTGGAAACCTCATACCCACAGGTGGCTGTAAAGTTTAGGAGGTCCTAGGCGGCCTGCTGACATTGAGTTTCTGAGTTAGCAGTTAAAAGTAAGTCATCCATATATTGAAGAACCAGGGTACCTGGATGTGAAAAATGACTAATGTCCTGAGCTAGAGCCTGGCAAAACAGGTGAGGGCTATCTCGCAAGCCCTGGGGTAACACTGTCCAGGTGAGCTGAGGATTCTGGTCTGAAGGGTCTTCAAAGGTGAACAGAAACTGGGAGTCGGGATGTAATGAAACACAGAAAAAGGCATCTTTAAGGTCCAGGACTGTAAATCATTGTGCCTCTTCTGGTATTTGAGAGAGCACGGTCTGTGGATTGGGTATAGCTGGGTATAAAGGGACCACAGCTTCACTAGTAAGCCTGAGATCTTGCACTAGCTTTCATTGCTTATTAGATTTTTGTACTCCTAAAATTGGAGTATTACAAGGGCTGTTACAGGACCTCACTAGATCCTGAGCTTTTAAGTTCTTTACAATATCCTGTAGCTCCCTTTTGGCTTCTGGTCTTCGAGGGTACTGTCTCTGGTAAGGAAAAGAGGTGGAAATAAGCCTTATTTGAATTGGGCAGGCATTCTTTACCCGCCCAAATTGTCCCTCCATTGCCCAAGTCTCAGGATTAATCCCCTCTTCAATTAGCGGGCAGCAGAGAGGGATGTCCTCCCTGATGTTCATCAGATAACGGCTCCTGCCCTGGCTAACAGGCCCCGCCCTAGTAAGGGAGCGGAACTTTCTGGCATGATGAGGAAGGCATGGGAGAAGAGCACATCTCCCCAGTTACAGCTTAGGAGCTGGGAGAAATATCAGGAGACTGCTTGTCCTAGGACTTCTCAGACAGTTACAGACTTGGAGGACAACCATCCAGGACAGGAAAGCAAAACTGAGAAGGCCACGCCAGTGTCCAGGAGAAGACTGACCTCCTGGCCCTCTATGGTCAGCTTTACCTGGGGCTTGGTGAGGGTGATGGCTTGTGCTGCCACTTGCCCTGGCACCCTCAGTCCTGCTGTTGGGTCATCTGTTAGCCACCTCAGGCCCTAGGAATGTTCATTCCCTGAGGCAGTGTGCCTTCCAGTGATCCCCTTGGCACTGTGGATGAGGAGGAGGAGGTGGTCCATTCTTCTGGAGACAATCTTTCTTAAAGTGTCCCAGTAGGCCGCAGTGGTAGCAAGCCCTGCCAGACTGGAGGCTAACCCAAGCCTTTCCCTTTTCCGAGCTCCTTAGGTCTGCCTGCCAGAAGGCCATGACTAGGGCTGTGACCTTTCTCTTGTCTCTCATGTCCCTTTCAGCCTGTTCCTCCTGGTTTCTATTATAGAACACTGTGGCTGCTAGATTTAGTAATGATTCTAGACTGTGTTCTGGCCCCAGGGCTAGCTTCTGGAGCTTCCTCCTAATGTCTGCTGCTGATTGTGTAATAAATTTGTCTTTGGATATTAGCTGACCCTTGATGGAGTCTGGTGACAGGTGAGTACACTTTCTTAAGGCCTCCCATAACTGGTCAAGGAAGGCTGTTGGGTTTTCTTCCTTTCCCTGAGTTATGATGGATAACATTGCATACTTTATGGGCTTTTACTAGTTCACCTTAATCCCTCAAGGATGCAGGTCAATAGGTGCCTACAACTCCAGTCCTCATGTTCTGAGTCAGGATCCCATTGAGGGTCCATGCTAGGGACTGCCTGTCTACCTGTAGGGAATTTATCCTTCTCCTCTGATGTCATTTGGTCATGTGGTTGACTAAGGTACCAGCTGTCCCCAAACTTGAGCCACTGCTAGAGCAACCTCTCTCTCATTGCTGGTTAGGGTCTGACTAAGCAATAACATGATATCTTTCCAATCTGATTCAAACGACTGACCCAGGCCCTGCAAAACATCTATGTACGTTTCCAGGTCATCTGAAAAGTTTCCTAAGTCCGCCTTGATTTGCTTTAGGTCAGAAAGTGAAAAGGGAGTATGTACTTTGGTTGGACCAAATTCTCCTCCTACTGCCTGTAGGGGGTAGAGTCAGGGCATCCTAGTAACCTGAGGTGCCTTGGCCACTTTGGCCTTCCCTGACTCCTCTTGGCTTATAGGAGCTGAAGAGACCTGGTCAGTATGGGTGGAGGGAGGAGCCACAGGGAGTCCTGAATATGGGCTAGTCCTGAGGAGAGGCCAGTAGGGCATAGGTTACAAGCCTTACATAGCTGAGGATTATCCCTTAGAGAAAAGAAAACTTGCACACAGGGGACCTCAATCTATTTATCTTCCCTCTTACAGAAAAGGTCTAATTGTAGAAGAGTGTTATAATTTATAGTTCCCTCAGGAGGCCAGGTTTCTCCACTTGGCAGAGGGTATTGTGGCAGAAAAAAATGAGCTACTTCTTCAAAGATTGTGGGTCAAATTAGTCCCAGTTATCCAGGATACGCTTTAAGGGTGATTTTTGCCTTGGGAAGAGTAGCACCCATCTGAGATTGAACACATGGGTGCCTGTATCCCTGGTTATTCCTTGCAACTGCTGGCCCTGGGGTATCCCGCAGTTATACAGCACCTTGCAGTTTTCCTTGCACCCTAGATGTGTGATCATCTTCTAGGCCTCCCCCATGTGCTGGGTTTAATCATGCTTATCAGCATTATGGGCACACCCTCACTGTCTAATGTCCTCTTTGGCCACCTTAAGGACATGAGGACTGCTGGTGCATCCTTGAAGAGCTAGGCCAGTGAGGCTTGTGGGATGGGTGCCAATACTCCCTAGCAAGAGTTCAGTTAACATAGGCCTGACCATAAAACTGCACCAGGAGAATAAACTCCTTGAGAAGGGCCTGTAAGCACAACAATATTAAAGAAAGTAATGGCTGGCCGCATGACCAAGGCCAGAACAATGTCCTTGGGACCCAGGACTTCTCCCCCATCCCACTTTCCTTTATAGGAATATGGCCTAGGGTTGTGGAGCCTGTAATTAACTATTTGAGCCTGGGACCGGCTCTGACTATGGTATTCTAGATGGAGAAGTTCTGCCATATGAAGAGCCAATGCCAGGCAAGACAAATTATACATTATCAGATTCTGGCACCATTCAGCTGGATTGGGAAATTGCCGGTGACAAAAACAAAATGTTCTAGCCTCCAGTACCCACCGATAGACTCCAGTTCTGTTAGGACATAACCTAGCACAGCGGACTAAGGGAACTGGCCCTATGTATTCATACTGTAGGAGGTTCTCATAGGCGTAAACCTGAGGGCACTACAAGCAAGGGTCCCTGGACTGCCACCCCAAGAGCCTCAAAGTCCTAGCAGGAAGGGTAATAGCCTCACGTGTAGGAAATATCTTAGAGGAAAGAGCCAGGAGGAAGTCTGCCTCACAGATACCTGGACCCAGGAGGCTGGGGTCTGAAAGGCAGGGTATGGCTGGCATAGATGGCTTTTTCTTAGGAGGTCTAAGCAAGGCCACAACCTCAACTGGACTGAACCAGGATTTGGGACCACTGCCCTTTCCTCCTACTGACCCTCAGGTTGGCCCAGAGAAAGAAAGAAAGAACAGTAAGAAAGGGAAGCTGGTTTGGGGCTAACCAATGCTCCCAGTTCAGAAGAGTCAGGAGTTGCTAGAAAGCCCTTTCCCAGAAAGCCTGACACCTGTGTCTCTAGTCTGTCAGCCAAGCTAGTCACTCTTAAATGCCAATAGGCACGCTGTTTTTACCTCCTTAACACATTTTTAAAAAGGAAAAGGACAGATTAGCGAGCAAAAGGGATCCAATATCACTTACCGCTCTGTAGTTCAATGTCTTCTGGCTGGCTTGCCAAAAGATGTTACCCAGGGAGTACCCAACTTGTAGGTTCTTAGCCTCTCTAACCCTGAAGAATGGGGAATGGGGCCCTGGAGGCATGGTGAGTTTACTGTCCGAATAAAATCATGGACCCAAAGAGTATTCCCTTCCCATTGATGTTCTTGTCCAATGAGAGGAGTTCTTTCAAACTTCCTCTGGAGTGATTGAGCTTTGATTCTGAAACCAGATTGGCTGCTTGTTCTACAACCTTGAGTTACAGAGTTCCCTCCTCCCAGAGCTTTCTGAAGGAATTTGGGACAAAGGAACCCCACCTGGTTTTCCCACATGTGGGAAGATCAGACAAAGAATTTTACCTGGCCCACGTGGAGGAGGTGCTCAAAGAGCCCCAGCTTCCTGAAGTGGGGAGCCAGGAAATGCCTGCATTTGAAACCCCTCTATTCTCTGGATGGAGGCATGGAGGAGGTGCTCAAAGAGTCTGGACTGCCTAAGGCAGGGAGCCAGGAGATTTCTGCATTTGAAACTCCTTCCCTAGCGACCTGGGAAGAGAAGTTTCTTTAACACAGTCCCTCAGTATTATCTACAAAGGCAGTTTTTTCTCTTTGACTTAAAGTTTTTTCTTTTTTTTAAACTTCTATTTTAGGTGCAGGTTTGTTATATAGGTAGACTCATGTCACAGGGGTTTGTTGTACAGATTATTTCATCTCCCAGGTATTAAGCCTAGTACACACATATTTATCTTTTCTGTTCCTCTTCCTCCTCCCCACCCTTCACCCTCGAGTACACCTCTGTGTCTGTTGTTCCCTTCTTTGTGTTCATGAGTTTTCATCATTTAGCTTCCACTTGTAAGTGAGCACATCTGATTTTTTTCCTGTTTCTGTATTAGTTTTCTAAGGATAATAGCCTCCAACTCCCACAACAGCTTATATTCCCACAAAGTACATGATCTTGTTCTTTTTTTATGGCTGCATAGTATTCCATGGTATATATGTAGCACATTTTTTTATTTAGTCATCTGTTAATGGGCATTTAGATTGCTTCCAAATTTTGGATATTGTGAACAGTGTGGCAACAAATATAGTATCTTTATTTCTAGTTTTTGAGGAGCCTCCTCACTGTTCTCCATAGTGGTTGTACTAATTTACATCCCCAGTGACAGTATAGGAAAGTTCCCTGTTCTCCACATCCTCTCTAGAATTTGCTGTTGCCTGTCTTTTGAATACAAACCACTTTAACTGGAATGAGATAATATGCCACTACAGACTGTAGTTTTACTGTGCCTTTTGCTGATGACCAAAGATGTTGAGCATTCTTTCATATGCCTGTTTGCTATTTGTATATATTCTTTTAACAAATATCTATTCAGATGTTTTGCCCATTATTCAATCAGGTTATTAGATTTTTTCCTATGGAATTGTTTCAGGTACTTATATAATCTTGTTATTAATCCCTCATCATATAGGCAATTTGCAAATATTTTCTCCCATTTTGTGAGTTGTCGTTTTGTTTCCTTTACTGCGAAGAAGCTTTTAAACTTGATGTAATCCCATTTGTCCATTTTCGCTTTGGTTGACTGTGTTTGTGGAGTATTACCCAAAAAATCTTTGCCCAGACCAATATTCTAGAGAGTCTCTCCAATATTTTCCTATAGAAGTTTTATAGTTTTGGGTCTTAGATTTAAGTCTTTAATCCATTTTTACTTGATTTTTGTATATGGTAAGAGATAGGGGTTAAGTTTCATTCTTCTGTATATGGATATCCAGTTTTCTCAGTACCATTTATTGAAGAGACTGTCATTTCTCTAATGTATCCATCTTCTTGGCACCTTTGTCAAACATTAGTTCACTGCAGGTATTTGCATTTAGTTATGGTTTCTCTATCCTGTTCCACTGGTCTATGTGTCTGTTTTTATGCCAGTGCCATGCTATTTTGGTTACTATAGCTCTATAGTATAATTTGAAGTCAGGAAATGTGATTCCTCTAGTTTTGTTCTTTTTGCCCAGGGTAGCTTTGACTATTCTGAGTCTTTGGTGGTTCCATATAAACCATAGAATTGGTTTTTTCTATTTCTGTGAAGAATGCCATTGGCATTTCGATAGGTATTGCATTGTATCTGTAGATTGCTTTGTGCAGTATAGATATTTTAACAATATAAATTCTTCCAATCCATGAACATGAACTATCATTTTTTGTGTGTGTCCTCTTCAATTTCCTTCATCAGAGTTTCATACTTTTCATCATAGAAATCTTTCACTAATTTTGTTAATTCCTTGGTATTTTCTTTTATTTATGGAAATTGTAAATGGAATTAGTTTTTTATTTCTCTTTCAGATTGTTCACTGTTGGTATATAGAAATACTAATTTTTGGAGGATCCAAGATGGCCGATTAGGAGCAGCTGAGGATTGCAGCTCCCAGTGAAAGCATGGAGGGTGAGTGGATGCCACATTCCCAAACGGATTTTTATTGCCCACAGACCAGGAGATTCCCAGGGGGAGGAGCCCCACTGGTCACCAGCGCAGCTGGTTTGGCCGGCGCGGCTGTTTCCGCCGGCACGGCTGTTTTCTCCAGCGTGGTTGTTTTGGGCGGCACCCCGGCGCAGCGTTTCCCCATACAAAATACGTGGGTCCGGGTGCCGTTTTAGCTGGCAATTGGAGCTCCGGGAAGGCAGAGCTGCCCATTCATCTGATTAAAAAAGGGAACTGAAACAGGTAGCCAGGCCAGGAGATTTCCCAGGCAAAAAAATGCCATGAAACTCAGTGCCCGCAGTTTCAGCCGGTGCAGCGGGTCACCACACAGGAAATCACACAGATCCTGGCGCCTTTTCAACAGGCAGCTGGAATAACTGGGAGACAATCGACCATTCAACTTAAAAAAAAAAAAAAAAAAAAAAAAAAAACGCTCTGAGGCAGGGAGCCAGGTGATCAGGCTTGGCTGGTCCCACGCGCACAAAAAAAACAGTCATCGGAAATGCTCTGGATCGAGAGTTTCACAGCAAGCACAGCTGAACCCAGGACAGTCCAGCTCTGTGGGGGAGGGGCTTTCGCAATTACTGAGGCAGTCTGCCACTACGGAGGTAGTTTGTCATTGCAGAGGTAGCCCGCCATTGCATTGCCGAGGCAGTTCTAACTACACCCATATAAACAGGACTGCAGGGAAGTTCACATGGCAGCTGGGCGGAGCCCACAGCAGCTCAGCAAAGCCTCTGCAGGCAGTGACTAGGCTGCCTCATCGCTGGGCAAGGCAACCCTGAGAAAAAGGCAGCAGCACAAGGGAAACTCATAAATAAAGCCCTAACTCCCTGGGACAGGGCACCTGGGGAAAAAAAGGGGTTTATGAGTGCTGCTGCAGCAGACTTAAACGTACCTGCCCAGCAACTCTGAATGAACAACGGAGCTCACAGCTCAGCACTTGAGCTCCTATAAAGGACACTCTGTCTCCTCAAGCAGCTCCCTGACCCCTGTATATCCAACGAGTCACCTCATAAAGGAGAGCTCAGACTGACATCTGGCGGGTAATCTTCTGGGACAAAGATAGCAGAAGAAGAAACTGGCAGCAACCCTTACTGTTCTGCAGCTACTGCAGGTGATCCCCAGGCAAGCAGGGCCGGGAGTGGACCTCAGCAGTCCTACAGCAGAGGGGCCAGACTGTTAGAAGGAAAACTAAGAAATAGAAAGAAATAACTTCATCATCAATAAACTGGATGACCACTAAGAGACCCCGTCTGAAAATCACCAACCAGAAAGACCACACATAGACAAATCCACAAAGATGGGAAGAAACCAGAGCAAAAAGGAGGAAAACACCCAAAACCAGAAAGCCTCTCCTCCTACAAGGGATCACAACTCCTCACCAGCAAGGGAATAAGGCTGGATGGACAATGAGTGTGATGAAATGACAGAATCAGGCTTCAGAAGGTGGG